>VUQR01036594.1:61628-72475 GCA_015108515.1 Hemichromis elongatus
CTCCCTCCCATCCCCCCCCCCCCCCCCCACTTTAATCTGTCTTTCTCATTTTTACTCCACTCCCATTCTCCATCTTTCCCCGCAGCAAGCTCCCACCCTCTCCACCCCTATCTCTGTCTGTCTCTTTCTATCAGTAATTGTTAGCCTAGTGTAGCGCAGGACTGAGTTAGAGAGCCGGGCTAAATTGGCCAGAGCAACGACCCCGCTATTACCATCCGGCTGGGATTCATTCATTGCCCCCCTTGAGTCCTCCACAGTCTACGTTCATTCCCTGCTCCGTCCCTCCTTCTTCCTCCACAAAACCACCGCTAAGAAAACTGGGGAAAAATCTGAAAAACACATCAAGGGCCAACAGAAACCCCAAAATGGAGAACAACCCCTCCTTAGAACCTGAACACAAGCAGAGCTAGCAGCTCCCACGGGTGTCTGTCGCTGGTCCTCATTACCGCTTTGTGCGTAGGTGTATTTATACCCACTCGCATGGGTATTTTACCTAAGTTTTAATATTGTACACTAAATTGTGTTTGGGGATATTTTCTAACTGATTACTTTATTAAAAAAATAATGAAGTGTATGTGTGTATGGATCTCAGTGCTCCAGTTGCAGAACAAGGTCATTTTTTATAGGAGTGGCATATTACATAGTTTGGGGCGCTACAGAAACTGAGGTCCAAATAGACAATTTTGGGGTTTGCTAACAGTTAGCATTTTTGTCCAAAAGAACAGCCCGATGAAAAAGGTGCAGGCACTGGGAGCTAGAATACAGCTGGAGCCGTGCAAGTGATGAAACTACAACATCCAGTGTTAATCATAATGTTGCTTTGCTAGACTGCAAACTAAGGGAGAGGAAAAGTGTTTTCAATAACCCACACACACGCACGCGTGCACGCACACACACACACACACACACACACAGACATGCTCCCCAATTACCAGAGATGCTGGCTCGTTCCCAGCCTGACCTTCAGCAAAGCAAACTGGGAAATGAATTTAAGAGGCTTTTTTTCTTTTTTTCTTCATCTGCTCTGTTCGTGACTCGTGAGTGGGTTTTTAGAGAAACAGGGAGTGAAAACAAAATGTGGATGAGTAGGGATGTATGAGTGACAGCTGTAATTACAGAGTTCTAACATGTGGGTGAGATGTGCAAAAAAAAAATGTACAGGGAAGGAAAACAGCAGTCGACAGACAGGGTGAGAGTTCAAAGATCAAATGTTGACCGGCTGACGAGGCAGGGCAAAGGTCGCTAAGAGAGAGTCGGGCTAATGTTCAGTTCCTAACCGCCAAGTTAGGAATGTAGCTGGAATGACAAAGCAGGGTCCTATAAAATCAGTCGAGTAATGAGCTTCGACAGCTGTTACTTGCAGCAGCCGTTGTGAAATGCCGTACTGACTAACGAGACAATGGGGATGACCTCCCCGCTCGTCCATTAAAAGACGGCTAGTAATGCAGTTTATATGAGATGTTGCTGAACAGTGAGGCGATGGGAGGGTGGATTAGCAGTCAAGTTATTTTCATTTATGAATACTTGGGGATTTATCAATATTTAGTACTGCAATTGAAAAAAATTCAAATCAGGTGTTAAGTGTATTAAAGAATAAACAGCAGGGAGTCCTTTTTTTTTAAAATCTGTTTTGCAGCACAGATTCTTTGTTTTTGAACCATCTTGGTTTTTTTCAGTGATTCATAATCAGCAGCTCTGCACTTGTTTTTCTTCTTCTTGTTTTCAACTTTAATTTCTATTACAGGAAGCTTAACACCCAGGTGGAGCTTGTTTGCTGAAAACATTACATGTCCTCCTGCTGCATGAAAACCATACCAGCAGAATTCCTGCTAGAATATCAAGCTCTCAAACAGCCTAGAGCATAGTGTATTTATTTTTCTTAAGGCCTTTATGCATCAAGCTCATTGCCAAAAAGGTATTATGTTTTTGCGGGTAATTTATCCTCACTGTGAAAAAAAAAAAAAAAAAGTCAACATTATGCGACAACGAGCTGGTTGTCTTATTTCTGCTGAAGAAAAGGAAAGGGGAAAAAACTGGGAAAACTCGAGCTTAATCTGAAGAAATAAATGCGGCAATTTCATCCAGCAGAATTACGTGGTCGTGCATGACTTTATTAACAGTAGATGAGTCTGAAAAGTATTTTTAACATATGAAATATTTGCACAAATTTTACATGTGCAGTAGACATTTAGACTTTACCAGAAAACAGCCTTGTATCATTCAGAGTTCAAAATAAACTTCATTTCTCTTATACTGGGGGCTTTGGTGCACTTTCTCTGTTTGAAACAAGATGCTGCATATGCTTGTAAGTCCATATGTGTGTACTGCATGTCAGAATTTGCACACTTATCCTTAATGTATGTATTTAAAAAGTGCTAGCATTAAGACGTCTTTCTTCTGATTGGCTGCTTTTCCGAATCAAAAATTAGCGCGGCAGGCGAGCGGCGCTTCTGTGCTCACAGCCAGAGCTGTATCTCTTGAAATAACCATATAAGAGATATCTGCTCTGAGGGACATCATACAGAGCCAAGAGTAGAAACGGACCTTTGGAGCAGTCTGAAGCCTGAGGTTTGGCTCAAGGTATTTATGTGTTTACACGGTGAGCCAATTATTTGAAACCTCTGTCATGTTTAATGAGCATCCACCGTTATAACAGTACATGTACTTCAAAAAAAGAGGAAAGGCATAATAGGTCCCCTTTAATGGAGATTTTGTTAACGCTCTACATTGTTGTCTGTCCTTCAAATAAAATACCCATTTCGCTCCTGTCTATTGCCACTTTATGTGACACATCCAGCTACTGCATAAAAGCTTTTGTACTCGCTCCTCTGAGTAAATACTTTCCTACTTTCATGTTTAATGACAGTTGGAAAATGCATGTAAACTCTGTAGCACTTTGCAGCAAAGTCGAACATTTCCAATTTTACAAATTGCTCACAGTGGAGTATTGCTTTGGATCCCGTATAGATACTATGCTACAGGGAAATAATTAGTTTGAAGGGGGGAGGGGTACTTCATCCACTCTGATTCAGTGAGCTGATTTGCTGAGTGATCAATCCTCAGAAACTTGACAGAAAAGCAAGCCAACTGTGAGCTAAGCACCTTAACAGATGTTTTAGCTGTTAAATTTACTTCATGACACTAAAATTACTCATTCATAACACAAACGTCTCTCAAACGTATCAATCTTATTATTTTCCCGTAAGATGGGAGTGCAGGGATTCGGGTGTTATGTGGCTTCTCCTGTTCTCTCCCTGTTTGTGTGCATTTCTGCCACTGTGAACTCCCCATTCTGTGACTCAAAGAGGGAACGAGGGCTAAAAAAAAAGGCGAGAGGTATCATTAGGCAGCAGGGTTGTTGGCAATATTTGTTATCACAGACATGGTGAGTCAGTGGGGTAGGCTTGGAAGGACCAGATTCATTATGAGTTCACTCATACAACCGGAAGGAGGACAGTGAAGACGCCGACAGATGAATTTAGCACTGAACACCTTCCTCTAGCTTGATTCATTGCTGTCTTCCAGCCTTCTTCCCATCGCTTTATTTTGCATACGTCTGCCCTTGTTTTCCTTTTTCATCACCTTCCCCCAAACCGTTCCTTCCTGCTCACCGTCTGGAAGACTGAATCTGGGATGCAGCGGTTTTTACCCTCATTAGTTCTATGTCACTGTGACCGATGACTAAGTACCACCTGAGATCAAAAGACGCCTATTAAACCAGCAGACGCCTTCTTTGTGTTTGCACAGGATGATTATCTGTCTGTGTGTGTATACGTGCACATGTGTGTGTGGGTGTGAGGGCCTGGCAATCCATGTCTTAGCGAGCGACAGCCAGAATCAATGCCCGTGTTTCGGTGGAGGCGGTCGCTCTCGGTGTGTGTGTCGGGGTTCCTTTCCAAAACAGTGTTGGGTTACAGCTATCTTTGGCTGTTTAGAAAATCACTGCAAACCACAGTCTGTCACGGCCTACTGGAAACATAACTTTGTGCTGTGTATCGTTATGCTACATGTGGGTGTACTTACGGGTGCAGGGCATGGATGCCGGGTCCGTTTCGGAGCGGAAGTATCCCTTGTCGCATGCACAGGAGGTGGAGCCTTCTCTGACAGAGTAACTGTGAAGAGGACACTTGGAACAGGCGCCATCGGTGGCCAGAGCACGGTAGTAACCAATCTTACAAGCTGAAAGATAGCAAAGACACAGAGAGGAAGTCGGGTTAGGGTTGCAAATCTGGACAACATGAAATACATGTTTATAACTCAAATGCTTTTGAGGGGAAAGTTCTGGAAGAAGCTGGAAGGCTGTGGCTCCAAAGCAGCCCACTAATAAATTAGTGGTGGTTTTAGCTGAATGCTTCTGTCCTTGCACACAGAAATTGCAGCTAAAACTCTTTGGAATGTCATGGGAGGGTTTTTGCTCATGAATCAAAGTACGGAACAAAAATTTAGATCTGATTAGACAGATTAAGATTAAAAGTCAGCGAAACACCAAAGTTATTACAACAGTCCACAAAATCTTTACCCACTGCATGGACTCCAATGGACCAAATACATTGCAGCGAATCCTATGGCAAGACATCCAATAGTTACTGAGATATTTTAGTCCAAACCAAAGAGAGTGAACACAGCAGAAACACCCACAGTTAATATATGCAGTCGCCCGGGGTTTGTACTCTGTAAACTGGAAACAAATGTGGAGAATCTGAAGGCAGCGGTCACGATTTTTTAGAACTGGAAGGTTTCTGGTTGTGTAGCTACTTTGTAGTTTTTGATCGCACTTGAAAAGGCTTTGGATGCATGCAAGTAAAGAATCTGCACAAAAAAAAAGAGATCTGCCCGAAATGCTGACTTTAACTAATTTAATTACGTGCCACTTTTCCATGTAATTTTGTTACATAAGTACAACTGTAAAATCTAATACAATCTAGTCAAATGAAATTTAATTGATTTGTATACATTTAGTTTATACCAAGCACATTTTCCTTAATGATTAATTATTTGATTTTAGATATTTCAGTTGGAATTTACTCAAAATTATTGCGTCACGTTTGTTGAGGCTGTGTGTGCCAAAAAGGAATTGAATTTGCCGAAATGCAATCTTAAAAAGATCAGCAATACCTCTCTGTGTAGCTTTTTAAAAATTAAGTCAGGTTTATCTGTATAATCATAAACGATGACTAGACTATTAGAGATCACTTGGACACATTTAGAGCCCATAAAAATCGCCTCTTGTGCCTAAAGGCTAAATCAGTAGACCAGTGGGTTCCTCAACACAAATTTCAGTAATAAGGATTATAACCTACTCACTGAACTTGAAATTTACCTGTATTTTATCCCACTGAAGAGAAGAAGAGAGCACGGTGAGCTTGACCAATTCCCCCAATTAGCAACAGAGAACAACATGTTGCCGAGAGGCCTCTGCTCCTTTCACCAATCCTCCCCTCCTCTCTCTCTTTGTCTTCATTTTTCTACTTCAGCGCTTTCTCCCTTTTCAGTTTTCTCACAAGCCTGCGTTCCATTACCAGAAACAACAGAACTGGAGGGAAGGGTGCTATTTCCTCTGACCAGAAAAAAAAAGGAGAAGATCAAATAACTACCTCTTGTCTCTCTCACAAATTTAGGCTATGCTCTGCTGGCAAGACGTGGAGCTGCAATGAAACCAGAGCCGATGGCATTTCAGACCATTTAACAAACAAATGCCACCACACTTGGCACACCGGGAGCTCTGTCACTCTCACAAGGCTGTGAGCCCAGGCCTAACACAGACACACACACACACACCTCACAGCCTGAAATGGTAACCTAAGTGACACTTTTCCTACTTTTGGCGACATTGCTCTCCTTTCCTTTGAGTGACAGTTTGATTGGAGGGCTCGTCTTTCAAGGAGTTTCTCCTTCCTCTATCCATTTCTGTAATGGTCGGAGAAACCTAGCGGGGTTACGTTTCAGCCCCTGAGCGCTGAACCAGAAAGACGAGGACAATAGAACAATTCTCTGAGAGGTGCGGCGCAGACAGTCGCAACACCGATTGGACCGAATAACCTGTCAGTCAGTGAGGCAGCCGTGTGCTTGGCAGTGGGTCAACAAATGGTATGGAGGCCAGAGGGCTGTGGTTTGGGTTTTGTTAGAATGAAATACTTGAGTGTCTGTCTATATTGTTATGGTGTTAAAAAAAAGAACCCAGATGAAGACAGATGGGTAAACTCATACCTAATATAAGTCAGATAATTACACACTCACAGTCTGCAGGGGTAAAGCAATCTCCCCTTGTCTTCAAAAGCTCACGCACACCCCAGATCTCAAAGTACATTTTGAAAGGCATATGGATTTCAACACCACAGTCATAAATACATCAAGGAAACCTGCAAATAGTCGCATAAACAAACTTTCGCATGAGTTCCCCACACCAGAAATCAAATCAGAGGCTGTCCACGTTCACCGCACAAAGAGGGAAGCCGGGTCTTCCAATGAAAACACATATTCCGCCACCCGGCCGACACGCTCGCACACACAAACAGCAGAGGAAATCCACAAACCCTCTAAAATACTGGGAAATCCCTGTCTTGGAGGCGCAATAAAGTCAGGCTATTTAGCCTGCAGACTCTCCTCCCTAGCTGCTGGATTAGCATAGCGTGGCATTAACAGAGCCAAGGCTAGCTGCTACCTGCTGAGCCATTCTTTGCCCAGTCCCATTCCCTCAATCAGCTCTAAATCCCTGTCACTTTGCTCGCTAGCACTAAGCTAAGGGCCTCATTGACTGTAGCCCGCAGGGGTGCGTGAAGCCTCCATTTCTTTTTCTTCACGGTAGCAAAAAAAAAAAAAAAAAAGTGAGAAGATTAGTTGGGGGGTGCTTTGTCTTATATCTGTGTCTCTAAAGGAATCTTTCAGCGCACGGTGTCATCATTAGAAACAGGAGGACACTGGGCTTTGTGGGTTTTGTTCGAGAGGTTGTGACCGCTTCAGGTGACAAAACACAAAGTCAGGGTTTGTACATGTGCGCTGACCAGGAAAGTGTCCGGAGCTGAGAGCGGGGTCAAGCAGCTGTTTGAGATGGTGCCCCCCACCCAACCCCCAAAAGCTAAAAGCTGGTGGGAGAGTTAATTGAGTCCCATGCTTCATAGCCTTTGGGTCTGAGCCTCTTAAAAGTCTAAAGACAGTCTAAGAGCAGCCTACCTCAAACTGTGCACGGTTGATGAAGTTTTTTTTTTTTCGCCCGTCAATTATTAAGCTGTCCCAAGCTGACCCTCACAGGCTGTCCCAGAATTCTTTGCAGAACTCCAAATCCCCCCGTTTTGCCGTAGACAGGCTCTGGCATCTTCATCTGTGGTTTGAAACTCAGGATTTCAGAACTTGTGTTTGAAAATGTGATGTCAACATATGAGGGCTTGTTTATAGCAGCGACTGCCCTGCAGAGGGAATGACTGGAAGAAAAGAGAGGTTGATATCCAAGTAAAGCTGGGAGAATTTGCTTCCTATTAGGAGCCTTCGTGTGTGTGTGTGAGTGAGGAAAGAGACCACAATAGTGGGTGGTCCAAGAGACCGTGGCTTCAGAGAGGAATCTCCCTTAAGACTTGCTGGATTTATCACTGTCCGGACGAGCCGTGGCAAACCTATACAGACGCAAATAGAGGCGCACAGGAACACATGTGTATTGAGTTTTAATGGGATCTGAGCTGAGGAGCCCTCGTCATATCATCTCATGCAGCCCTCAAAAGTCTAACCCAATCCCCCCGCCACACCATCTTTTTTATATGTCTCTTTTTTCGCTCCCGATGCTCTCTAACTCTTTTTTTTTCCCTTAATTTTTTTTTTACTCTCTCTGTCTCCTGCTCTCGGAGGCTTTCTCTCAGCAAGCCTCCTTTCAGAGACAGAGAGGGGTTTGTCAGGTGCCAAATCCCTGAGCTGAGAGATCAAAGACAGACAAAGAGACTAGTGACTTACTGTTCTATTCTAGAAAGGCAAAAAATGGAATCCCTCATAGACCGGGGACATCACATTCTTCCCCTTTTCTACCCCAGCAGCTCTTTCACTCATTCAACCCTCCTCTCTAGCTTTAGTCTTTTTTTTCCCCTTTTGTCACTCTTTCCCCTGCCCCATCCCCGTTGTCTCTGAGCTAAAGCACATTTGGAGAAAAGGAGACTGGAGTGAGTTGCAAGAGTTAATGAGTAGTTTTGTCTGTGCAGTCGGGGACTCTGCTGGCTGATTTAGTTTAATGGAGAGGGGGGGAAATGGGACCATCGATGCGTCCATCTGTAAAAAATAGGAGCACAGAAAAAGCTAACGATACAATGATAGCTACCCACAGGCGAGCCAACTACAAAAAACCCAGCTAAGTTTTCCTCCGAGTGGCAGCAACCCACACACCAGGCTTTGAACAGCGATAGATGCCGCCAAATAAATCCACATCTACCCACACACCCACCTACTGCAGCCCACCTTGAGTGACCCGCATGCTAAGCCTGATAGGCAAGCTATTCTGCAGCCTACACAACAAAGTAACCAATACACTAGGGAATGAAAGCATGAGAGCGAACTTGCAGTACAATAAGCATCCGAAAACCCCGGGAATGTAACACCCAGCGCACGGCGCACAATAACCAGGCCTGCCCAGGCAGAACAATTGCCTCTCTTGTAATCAAAAAAGGGAGAATTAAGTTCAAACTACTGCCTCTCCCCCCCCCCGCTTTCAAAGCCGTGCTTTATCTTCTATGAGTGATGAAAACTCGGTCACTCTTTTTTAGTCATAACAGACAGTGAGCGCTCTTCAGAGGAGCGGTCGGAGGCATCCTCACAAAGCCGCTCTTTCAAAAAACCAAGCGATCGGCTTTCAGGACCTGAGGGCAAGGAGAGTCTCGCCTTCTCCTGCACCTTGAGGAGCCAACGATCTCTATTCAGACTGCCTTACTGCCTTATCCCCCTGCCTTTGTGTGTTTTCCATCTCTTTTTTTATCCTCTCTGTGGAAGGCAAGTTGCTCAGGTGAGACTCCTGCTAAAAAAGATTACGATTCCAGTAATGTTTTCTCTTTAGGCCCCGAGCTATGGAATATATGCTCACAAGCTGCACGTATATTCCCCACACGAACATGAATGTATAGAACAAAATTGCCTCCATATCAACACACCTGAGCCAGTGGCATATTATCAGGGCTAACTAGCTGCTGACCGTTAGCGTCTGTCAAGGAACAGCAGGAGAGTGGAGCAGGTTAACTCATTAATTCTGTCACTCTGGGTTATTAATTACCTCCAGCCCTGACAACGACGCAGAGCCACACGGCCAGCGAAACACATCAGCGTGATGGATGAGGGACACACGGCCACCGAAACTGATCACCATGATTGATGACATACACTCGACACACATCTTGACCTTGACCTGGCAGGGGGAAAAGGGTCCTATATTAGCTGTAGCATCCTTTAAGATGCAAAAGTGAAAAAGTCTGGGAACGACATCTGGGCCGACATCCTCACTGGTGTTAATGAAGGCTTCAAACAAAAGCCATCGAGGCTAACAACGTTAATAAGACTCAAGCCAACCTTGCTGACAATCACCGCCGCTTCGCTACCGGCGGCCGGTGCCAGCAAGCACAAGGCTTGCCAGCAGTTTGTCTGTCAAAGGCCAGATGATTTATAACTGTATTTTCAGCCGCACCAATCCATCATCCGAGAACCACCCAAGACGCTGCCCTAATTAAAATGTCTGTACCTGACATATAGGAGCACTGGCCAATAACCCAGATGAGCAAAACATGTTGTAAAAAAGGAGAATTATAACAAAAGAAGGCCCAGAGAACCGAGGTTACACCCGTAAAACAAACTGTTCCCTCGTGCTGATGTCTCGGCCTTTCGTCCAAACTCAACATCAGATCTAAAATGTTCTAACCTGCAGCATTTCCACAAGTCAGTACTGAATTTTTGCAGACACTGTAAAAGACCTTTGACAGGACTGTTCAGCCAAATATAGACTACACCGCAGACTGGATATGAAATATGGACGCAGCCACAGTGACGCCACCTATTGGTTCTGGAAAAACCAGCAAAGCCTTGGTGAGTTTTTTGGAACCAAAAGTGATGAACTTTGGAGCACATGGAGTGCTAAGTTACCAATTCCTGCTAGCTTTTGTCTACTAATCAGTGCTAAATAACAGACTAATAAAATACGATTAGTTTGTTTGTCACTCACCAAAACTGAAGCACAAACTATTTGATGAAAACTGCAGGTGAGGCCTAGCAACCAACAACAGCTCACTGTGTACATATGTCAGACAGGAAGGGTCTTAAGTCTTAATTGTATTAAACTGAATGGGGTATCCATCAGTTAATCTGATGTATAGTGGACATGAATGAAGAAACTAAACCAGTTGTGAACACAGGTACTTTCACTTTTGAAGCCAAGCTCAAGTGCTGACATGTTGGCTTAACTTCTCATCCCAAGGGGTTCCTGCTCAAATAATACAGGAGACTAACGAATAGTTTCCTGCTTCATTATGAAGCCCTTTTTGCTAAGAGTGCAGTGTGGTGCCATATTGTAAAAAGAAATTGCAATATTGTTCTGAGGTCTTCCTGTAGACCAAGGTCTCAGCGTTCTTATTGACACGTAGGCCCCAACTTCCTCCCCAATTCCTCTAAGTTCACCTTAAGAAGGAATATTAGTACAATGGTCATATCGCAGAAATCTAAAGTATTCCACCCAACCAACTTCACAACGTACAATACAATTGCTTAAAGAATGAGAGTCCTGAAGGCAAATGTAAGGAAAAGAATGAGGCACTTCAAAAAAAAAAAAAAAAAAAACAAAAGGGGGGGGGGGAGAAAAAAAAAAGAGAAAAAAAAAAAAGGAAAGGGGGGGGGAA
>VUQR01036597.1:7643-22827 GCA_015108515.1 Hemichromis elongatus
TCACCTCTCATGGACTCGCCCACGTTCGTCACCCAGGGTTACAGTCACTGTTCGATTCTTGCTGACGTTGAAGTTGTTGCTATAGTAATGGTAGTCAGGAGTAACCCATCCAACCCACACACAGGCAGGGTCCTGACCTGCGAAGACCCTCACTGAATGGTAGTACTGTGACACAACAGAGAAGAGAGACTTAGCCAAAAATGAAAGCGCATTTAGTTTCAGCAGCTGCACGCAGACGTTTCTTCTGTACCGTAGTGATGCTGCTGTAGTCCACTCGTCTACTTTCATCGCTGTGCCTCACAGATCTCAGTGGATATCTATCAGAAACCATATTCAAAAAGTCATTAGCAAGCAGATAACATGTCTGACTGGAGGTTTTCTTGCAAAAAGAAGCTTTAAGTCACGATTTTGTAAAGTTCGGCACCTGTGTTTGACTTTAAGGGTTTCTTCCTCATGAACACCGTTCATGTCAACCACGGGGCTGATCTTGAAGAAGGAGTGGAACTCCACGGGCATGCTCAGACGACAAAACACCATGTCGGCATTACTGTTCTGTGTACCAAACGTCTTGTGGGTGACTTTAAGACAAGGAGGGCTATCAATGGTGCCGTCGATCCTGGTTACCTACAAACAAAGGAAGACTGTGGTGAAGTCCATCGTTTGGGCCAATTCAATCATTTTTAACAATTTCAGTTTCTTCTTTCTTACTGCAATGTGGTTGTGGTCCTTCGGCACGTTGACAAAGGTAGGCAGACGCTTGCTGAACCACATCGTGACCTCTCGATTCATGTTAACGGCAAACGGCTCGAATCCCTCCTGCAAGCCGCACATGGTGTAGTACTTGAAGGTGCTAGCATCCTTCCCGAGATTCATACGGCCCACCTGAGTCAGACCGAGGCTACACACTGGAATAAACCCTGTAGGAGCGACAAAGGACATAAAGACAAAGTGGGGAAAGCAAAGAGAGGACAAGGAGGAGAGAATAAAGTCTTCAAGAATACCCAGTAGGAGGGATGGAACTTCAATGCAGCTTTTGCAAAAAGGCAATTTACAAGTGGCACTTCAAATACGGCTGATCTCCACACAGGGAGCCGCTTATTTTTAACGTATATCACCACCATGACTGTTTTAGCATTAAGCCCTCTGCTCTACATGTGAAGGCTTTAAAAGATGAGCAGAGGATGGCAATGACTCCCTACTTTTAGGTATCACGGCCACATTCAAACACGCTCTTTCTCACCATCCTCAGTTTCAAAGTCCGTGAAGCAGAGTTCAGAGCCCTTGGTGGTGATCAGGATCTCCCCGTTCAGAGTGAAGATCATGGACTTGTCCTCCATGTTGATCATGCAGCCCACCACATCCCCAGCATGCCAACAGCGCCCAAACAGCCGGCTGCCCATGTTCAGGCAGTGCCCCTGTGCACAGTACAGACATATGGTATACACACAATGTTAGCAACTGCTTTAAATTAGTTTTTTGGCAAGTAGTGTTTTAAAAATGAAAGAAACAAGAATAAAAGTTCATTTTTGAGCATGAACTTCGCCGATGGCAATACGCTGTAGGGATTAACTGAGTTTTGGTTGACGGCTTACCCTGTATCCATCAAAGACGAACGCAAGCTCATCCGTGCCAAGCTCCACATCTGGCTTACACCCAGGTCTGGCCCAGCCCACTCTCATGTCTCCACCAGTAACAGCCTCAAATTCAAAGTACCACTTCCCGCTCTTCACTGCATACGTTCTCTCTACTCTGAAGAAGCGGATCTTATCGATACTGAGGCGCTCCGAGACTTGTCCTGCTGGGTCAGAGGGGAATAATAAGAAGCAATGGAAATATTAATTGCAAAAACCCAGTGGCTGTAGGTAAAAGCAGCAATTTCACACGGCTATTCTCTTTCACTCTAATCTGAAAGGGGGTGGAAGGCAAAGTCGCATATCAGGATATAATTTTTTTATTCTTAAGGAGCATTTTTTATGCACTGTATAATTTGAACTTCTGGGCATTTTCATTAGCACACTTTCATGGGTGAAACTCACCGCCTTCCTGATCCGAGGGCTCGATGTTGTACCCGTAGCCAATCAGAGTGCGGATAGCTTCCCGCAGGCTGTCCCTGTTCGACTTCTTGGTGCGTTCATCCAGCAGAGCATAAGGAACCAGGCGAGGGTTACGCTTACTTTTCAGATCCTGCACAAAGGACAAAGCAGCAAGAGAAAATCTTTGTTTTTCACACCTTGTCTCTCCAGTTTAAAGGCAAATCAAGGAAGTTCGTTCAGCTGTAAAGCAGATTTGTGTATCCAAATTAGAAATCTTGAGTTCTTTTATTTATTTCAAGTTTGTTTGATGAGTCTGAGGCTGAAGCTCTACAGCTGGTTATGTGCTCAATATTACTACTTTATTAGTTACCGTATGATACAGGGACACACAACATGGCAGTTGTTGTTTTGTTTTTAGACGTAGATGCACACCTGTGTTGCATCTACAGCTCATCAACTAATGAGCTCGTCTTTTCTTCACGACTGTGCGAAGAAGTGGACGCCCCTGTTACTTATACGTACACTGAGATCATGCATTTAATAAAAGATTAATGCTATAAGGATACATACACTAAGCTAAGCTAACTAACTAAGTTTCATATACTTTTTTCTTGTGTGTACCGTGCGGTGAGTTTGCACAGACATCTGGATAATGTAAAGCTGCTGCTGTCAGATTATAGGGAAGGACGTGATGAACTCATGAGCACTGTACAGCAACAATGTCTGCTTTTGAATGTACTTGTTCTCTGAAGTCTTTTCAATCAGATTTGAACATTAAAGCATGAATTTTCCTTCTCCACTGTTTACCTCAGGTTGTTATTTGCCTTTCACTTCTAACCAAACCTCAGCGCTGTTCACATGTCTGGCAAAGTTATTGACATCTTTGGTGGACTT
The DNA here is from genome assembly GCA_015108515.1 of Hemichromis elongatus. Classification (NCBI taxonomy): domain Eukaryota; kingdom Metazoa; phylum Chordata; class Actinopteri; order Cichliformes; family Cichlidae; genus Hemichromis; species Hemichromis elongatus. The sequence continues at coordinate 10,571 of VUQR01036597.1, forward strand.
GAGCTTACCTGCTGAATCCCGTATGTCCATCCCTGTTTGATCCGGTCCTTGGCCCACACATTGTGAGCGTTCTCTGCCAGTTTGTCCACCAGCAGCTCCTGCCCCAGAGTCAGTTTTATATCGGACAGGTCCAGAGGGGACGGCTTATAACCATTGGACATCATGTAGCTACAGTTAAAAACAATAAAAAAAGGGAATTTATGGATACAGTCAAACCACAGGGACAAGTTTAGTTACATTTACAGCCTGATGGGAATCTTTATGGCAGTAAAGACAATAAATATTCTTTATTTCTTGTACCGCTGGACATTTTTGATGATCTGTGATTGGGTTTACAAACATTTTGATTCAGCATTTCATTTCTCTTCTTCTCTTACTATACAGCCACCTGGTTACTGTCCAATAGTGTGATGTACAATGAATATCAAGAGTAGTGTGTGTTCTTGTATCGTTGCTATGATCATACCCACTTACTTCTTGGGGAGTTTTATCTTTTTGAGAGAGTCCTCAGCATTTGGATTCATGTGAACTATACGACAGCCTAACGCCAGCAGGGTCCTGAGGGGGAAAAAACAACACAGTGACCAATAAACTGACAGTGTATGCAGAGAATCAGAGAGGCTGCTGAACGTGTCCAAACAGAGCATGATGGGTTAAATTACGCGTGTCCTAATCTGTTACACAAGAAAGGCCGAACAATACCCACGGGAGCAAAACAGGCGTGAAGTGAATCTGACAAATTTCCTTCACACCTTGTGATCGGACGAAGCGACAGTAAAAGTGACTTTGATGTCTTTCAGGAAGTCGTCCCTGTTGCCCAGATGCGCCTCCCAAAGCAGCAGATCAAGATCAAGATTAATGACGGCACGTATTTATGTTTTCGATTCGAAGAGCATCTATGTAAATCGCCTGCGATGGGTCTTTATAACCCAATCCCTTTCCACCTTAACCCTACCGCTCCACTTTGCACAGTTCTGTGTTAGTGTTGAAGGACTGGTCTCTCTAAAGAGGAGAGGACTACTGGAACTCTAGTGCAATAGATGCTCCATTTATTCATCAAATGGACCATGACAATCTCAACACAGGCACATGTGGCGCCAGTCTCTGTCTAGGATGGGAGTGCCCACAGCCTTGTAACTGGTGTGTGTTTCTCCAATAGAGAAATAAAGCATAGCTAAGAAGTCCTAACAATGCTAACATTGTCAGCAATTAAACTACAGCACGTCATCGATTTAGCCTTACTATGAAATCAGCGCACTAGCTGCGGTGATATTCCTCGTAAATAGTTTAAATCCAATAAAAAAAGAAAAAGTGTTGTCTGTGAATAATAGTTCAGCTATTTTTTTATTGTGTTCAATAACAGAGGTATTTGCCCATGAAGACAAAAACAATCCATCATGTTCGGCGTACTTCAGAGTCTCTGTTGACATCTGCAGATTGTAGTTTTTTTCCGTTTCCGGCAGCTTGGAGAAATCCACCAGGCACGGATGCTGCCGCTTATTATCATCTCTTATCTGTGAGGAAAACAGTCAGAGAAAAAACATTCATATCAAACACCTTCTGATATCCCCATCATTGCTGATCAGCAGCTCTGCATTCATGTGTGCATCATGTGGCAAAGTCCTACTAGATCTACGCATATGAAATACACAGCCTCATAACTCATTGTCACTGTGAACTAACAAGGGGGGCGGGCATGTGGTTTAAGTATTGGGTGCTGCTAGTTGCAGTGATTAGACTACTCTAGTGAACATGTTATGAGAGAGGGACAAGAGAGCATGTTTTCTTGGCAGAGCCAGAGAGCTGTATGGCGGGAATACCGAGTGAGAGGCGTAATGCGTCTCTCTCGAGGCTGCGCTTTAAGCCAAATAATCCCTTTGGCAATGCTGCTCATAGGAGGTGGCATGGCAATGGTGAATGTTTACCAAGAAAACATGCAGGGCTGTGTACAGATATGCAGCTGTTTCCGTGGGTCCAATGAATAGCAGCCAGCTCTTTTGTGAATAGTACAAGAACTATGGGAAATCTCCTCTTTCATATTTACATGCAACCAGTGCTAAATAGCAAAAAACAGGTTTATTTTTATCTGCTATGTGACCTCCACCACATGTATAACTATGTATAACTAACTACAACTCACTTGGCTATTGCTCCACATGTAAATAAAAAAACAAACAAACAAAAAACCCTTGGCAATAAAATAAGTTTATTATTATGCACTAGATCTGAGACTTGGGGGATATATTTGTCCTAAATTAAAGATTTTGTTGAGGAAAAGGACAGAGTGAAAGCCTACAAGCTAGCGCAGGATTCTCATGTTGTATTATAGACATAAGAGCTGCGTCTTGTTGCTGATTTTTTTTGTTTTTCCTTCCTTTAAGAGCAAAACAGGTCCCTTTGGCGTTATCCTGTGGTTACTGTCCAACAAACCAGAATGCCATCAGCTACAGTTTGGAGTTAAACGGATCAAACCGTAATCAACGTCAATTTGGACAGCATCCTTTCTGACCACTTGTGCAACAATGACCCGAGCAGAGAGTAAACAACACAGCAGGAGAACTTGAAGTCGGCTGAAATTAAATCAGGTATAGTTTTTGTCTTCTGTTGCAGGAGCTTGCCGATTGCACTGCGTACGTTGTAATTATAAGCATGCATTTCTAGATGACTGTTTTGGGAAATACACTAATTTGTTCTTACGGGGAGTTTAGATGAGAATTTGATATCACTGCAGGTGAAGCCAGGAGACTTCATCTTAAAAGAAAAACCCTTTAGCGTAAGCTCCCCAACGATAAAAGAGCTCAAAAGCTAAGTCAGATGTACTTTTGAACTTGCCCCAAAAAACAAAATGCAAATTTTACTCTGGATTTATTGGGGTGATGAAATTGCCAAAACATCCTGTTCTGCCCTTTGGGTGAAACAACAATTTGTAATTCATGACTGATACTAGAACACAGACACAATGACTCTGCTACCTACAAACAAACTGGATGTGAATGAAGGATGTAAATGAGTGGCGTGGGAAAGCGCTGAATGTGAACAATGACAGTGATCTTTTTCCACTTACCCTCTTTTTGGTGTGAACCGCAAATTATAAAAGAGAAAGCAAGATGACATACAGGCCTCTGTGATGGTAAGTTCTAACACTCATCGAGAAAAAAATTTAATTGTCCTGCTTATTTCTCCACAAACATGGAAAAAACGCATGGAGTATGCTTTTTATCTTTTGATCCGTGTGATGAACTTGTAGGAGAACAACATAAGCTACTAAATAACAGTCTAACCCTTACCTTGCCATAAGACCAGCCAAGCTCAATCTTATTCATGCCCCAGAGCTCATGGATATTCTCAGCCAGCTTGTCCCGAACCTTCTCCAAATGAGGCGGCATGACAATCTGAAGAAATAGATAAGCAAATCAGCATTTTCCAAAAAGTTGTGACAACTATAGAACGCAAGAAAATTAGCAATTATTCCAGAGATCAACCCCTTTAACACAAACACAAAATCTCATAGTGTTTGTTTGCCACTTTTTTCTAATGAACATTTCTACTCCTCTAAGTTCATACCTGCTCTGTCTTATTGTAAACATATTTTGTACTGTTTGTGACACAAGTTTGTTTTTTACTTTGAACATCATTTTTATGGTATGCAAGTCTACTAAGTCATAGAATTTTAAAATAGGAACATTTATAAACAGAGGTTTGGTCGGTTGGTTGTAATTTGACAACGTGATGAATCTTATTGGCTTTTTTTGAAGGATGAAAATTTGTTTTGTACTCGATTTATAGGTATTTCTATACAAAAAGTTATAAGTGGCACAATTAAAGATTTATATATCAGAACTAAGCTCTCTTTGTTTAGGCTATATCTGGATTTATATAAAATTCCTATTACTCTTGATAATTTCCTTTTTATATTATTAATATGCAACTTCCGATTTAAATTATGATCAATTTCCACTCCCAGAAATGTCTTCTCATAGACACGTTCTAGTGGCAAATGGTTAAGCATTAGATTTACTTGCCTATCGATGTTTTGGTTTGAGAAAATTATAAATTTTGTTGGGTTTCTTTGTATTTAAAGACAATTTATAGGTGTGAATGCGAGTGTGATTGGTTATCTGTGTCCCCTAAGACATCTGGGATGTGAATGAACTATTTAAAACTGGTCTCCTCAGTTCCAAAACATTCATCAAATTCAAGATTTGCATTTAAAAAAACAAAAGAAATTAAAAAAAAAAAGCTTTAAATGATTTTCAGTTGATTTGCATTCTTTATGCGCTTACGGGTCATCGCAGCCACGAATCACTACCCTGCACTCCTCCTGTGAGCTTACCTGGCTGGTTTCCACAGGCGTGGGGATGAAGGAGGCCTGCGACATGAACTGGGTGGTGCCCAGCAGATCTCGAACTCCGTCCACATCTCTCTTATACTCTTTCACCGGCTCCACCTTCATCTTCTCTTTTGGCAGCAGAGCCTCATAACACGGTGCGTAGCTTGATGGAGGCAGGAACTTAAAGTCGCCGTGCCGTCCACCCAACAGAAAACGTACCCTAACCAGAGAAAAAGGTGCTCACGTGACTTGGCTTATTGCAATGTTTTACATGCACGCTAAAATAACCTTATATGCTATTAATAAAAGAAGCAACTAGTTAAAAGAAAACCAATCCTCTACTTTTATTCTTAACGTCCTTCAACTTGTTGTACTCCAGCAGGGACACGTTTAATTCTGTGAATGAAAAAACATTTCTTAGACCTTCGCTGTGAAAACCGTCTCTTGAGACATCTCAAAATAGGAATTCGAGTAGTAGCAGTGACGCAGCCAAGCTCATTCTCACTGCAGCCCTCAATTATTAAGCACTGAGGATGTGTGGCTGTCATGTTCTGGCACGTTTACGTCCGTGGGGACGTTCACCCTGTTCACTGGGCCAGCTCTAAGCTTCCACACGCTCACGTTCTGCTGTGACTGGTCAATGCAATGTTAGCTGTACATCACTCGACCAATGAACGGAGGCAGATCAGACCTTTAACTACTAAAAAGGACGAGTCCGTTCCAAACAGCCTGTCTTGTCTACATGACATTTTAGACGATTTGGATTCTTTCACTCGGTCTATTATGGTGAAGCAGCTAGAGCGTCTTTGCATGTTTACCATTTTTGTTATTATGAGAGGTAAGGTTGGCATCAGGTGTTTGTCCCCTGTCTGGTTTGTTCTTTTCACTCCTGTACTGGGTGTGCTAGGCTGCCGTATAACCTGCAATAAATATTCTCCCTCGCCAGCGATCCTAAACCTTTTCGCTCTTTTCAGTTACCAATCTCATGCACCAGTGAATCATGTGTCTCTCTGGAATTTCTTAAACTCAAGAGTTGTGAAAACCTTCAGCCACATGTGCCCGCTTCAGCTTGGAACCTTGGAAACCTGTAAAGGAGAAGACTAACCTGCCCACCTGCCCGCCCACTCTCCACTGATCCGCCCTACTGTGGAAACCGGCCTGCCGCCCTAAAGCACCTCCCACTCAAGTAAGACCATTTCCAGTTTCTACAATCCAGTCCACAAATCACGACCTCCGGTTGAGCCCTTGCTAACTCTCCAGACCTCGCATGCATACGCTCTGTCCCACAGCTTCCCCAACAGTAGAGATGCTTATTCGCCAACTTGAAAATAAACACTTGACACGCACGAAGTCTCATCTGAGCACGTTTTCTGAGCCCATGCCAATCCTTAGTAAGGTTCAGTGTTTCTGAGTGTAGAGTGTATGGACCAAAGATGAAATGCTTGTAAAATAAGAAACATATTTCACGAGATAAAGAATTTTTTAGGCATCCAATCAGCAGCAAAGAAAAAACAAAAGTTTAGCTAAACTAACAAAAAACCCATGAAACTGTCCAGTGACCTCTTGAAGGGGCCAGTGCATCATTATTTGTTTCATGAGTTATCTTTGTTCTTTGGTCAACTTGTTTTTTTGAATGTGCTACAAAAAATTAATTTGACCTTTGACCTAACAGGAACAACCATACCTCCACTTGCTCCAATTTAGCATCGGGTGCAAAGTAACAGCAAGCTGTCGATAAAAAGCACTCCACTTGTTTTTTGCAAGTCTGTAATCAATGTTCACACACAGACCTGTGGCGTACAGTATATCACTTATCCTTTAAAAAGAAACTCTTTAATATTTCAAGCAATTCTCATGCAGCAAGTTGGCATGTGAGCATGTGTGCGAGCGGTAATAAACTCCTTATCTAACTTCTGTTAACCAGCGTAACAACTGGGTCAGTAACATACATTGTTCAATTAATCTTTTCTGCACGGCAGATAATGCAGACAGTGTGAGAACAATGAGGCTATTAAAAGTGACATAATTTGTGGAAAAGAATGCATGAAAATGATTTGAAAGACGGGGAAATCAAGCGGAGCGTTATGCCTTTTTCTTCCCTTTTCTTAGCTCCATAGATGAACCAGATTTTTTTTTTTTTTTTAAATGCATGATGATTGAACTCTATTTTTTATATATTTTTTTTTTTAAATAAATTCATTTTCTAATATTTAACATGACCAAACTGTGTGGCAGACGTCTCAGAGGGAAAGTGGCAAAAGGCTACTGTGCTCTTCAAAGTCGGAGTCGATCATGGAATTGTGGGAAAACTGCTGGAGCTTGAAATTCCATTTTCAAGTCACATCAATCACACTATCAGTGGTCACCATGGAAACAGATTTTTTTTTCTTTTTTTAAGCTAATCTAAAAGCCTTGAAGACAAAATGAAAGTCAGAATATGCAGATAGAATTTTTAGAATAAATATGACTTTAGTTTTTTTTTTTTTTTTATGTTTCATCCAGGAATTGCAGGACGCCTGTTAACGTCCAACAAAGCATATAAACAAAAAATATAAACACTCACTTGACACCTGCAGAGAAACTGACGACAGGGAAGAAGAGTCCGTCTGTGTTGAAATTTTCAAACATGCCCTGGACGGGCTGTCCGTTGATCCTGAACGATATGCTGGGGGCTCCGAGGTCCAGGCAGCAGCTCACCACGTCCTCTGAGGTCAGAATGTGCTGGTTCATGGACGCAACCGCCCGTGGGATACGCCCTGATCGAGACACACACACACAAACTCCTATGTGAAATGCAACCTAGTGAGTGATGCTGGCACAAATCACACCTCTATCTCCCTCTCTCACACACACACACATACTGTCAGATACACACATTTGCACACAGCTACACACACTCTGGGCAAGGAGATCGTCCCTGCAGGGTACTGATTCTGTCTAGACACAACTTGGCTGTAACCCAGGGTTACCGCTCATCTTTTAGTACAGTTACTCCAGACACTGGCTTATCCCACCCACCTGACCAGAGGTGGAGTCCATCAAAGCCGTATGAGTAGAGATCATCACCAACTCCATTACCACCCCAGCCCTCCCCTCCTCCCGGGTAGGGTGCATAGCCTTTTGTGTTCGCCCAGCCGACTCTGAGGTGGGAGGGCTCGCTGGTCACAAAGTGGTCCACCTGGTCGATCATGAGTTCATAGTACCACTTCTTGTACTGAGCCGAGCCTTCACTAACGCCCAGGAAGATGTTCGGTCTCATGCTGGCAAAAAAGGTGCAATGTGACATTTTGCAAGTCCACCAGAGAGTTACTTTTTTAATTACAATATTAGACTTTTCGCTTAAAAAAAAAACAAATTTTAACATTCTATACAAAGCTCTTTTATTTTTAAGATTAAAAAAAAGATTAAAAAATGTGTATAATGACTTCACACAGGAAAACCTAATTTCCTTCATTGCACAATGATCCTCACAAGATGAATACATGGAAAGTAGCTAACTTTAGACTCTAGATAAATAACTGTGGGCTGAATTATCAGGCAAGCAAGGAGAACGATGCAAGATAAAAAAAAAAAAAATGGCTTTCTAACCTCTGGACATCATTGACCAGTTGGGTTTGCAACAGCAGATCCCTCTTGGGCAGCAAGTGATCGCAGATGAGGTTCTGATTGGTTCGCACAGCTACGCCGTTACACACGCACAATGAACAGAGCACATCTAGTATCTAAAAAAGAAAGTGAAGGAGGTAAGCATAATAAGCAACACCATCTAATAGAAGAACATGACAGCACTTAACACTCACTAATAACTAATAACACGTTTACTTCATTTTCCCTATTAAACCCCAGATGTGCATCCACACCTTTATGAAAATGACTAATTATATTTCAGTGTCCAGGATGCTGCTGGAGGGACAGTCCCTTTATATGCGAGCACTGCATAATTACTCTGTGATTGTTACTGGGTACAAAAATATGTTAAATAATACCCTTTTGATGTTAGCTTTACAAAGCTGTAGAACTAAATGGGCCAGGATGCTCAGCCAAGGGTGACAGCATAGAACAACGCTTTAGCATTGACCTTTTTCTCCTGCTTCCATTGCAAAACGGTACAGTCAGGCTGATTTACGACCCAGACTGGCTCCTGATCTTATTTCACTGTTAAACAGATTGATTCGTGTTAGGGGCACACTGCTATGAAAAGCTCCGGGATCCTTCTGTTGGTAGGGGTTTGCATGTGACCAATCAACTGGACGATAAAGAGAAGAAGTGGCCAGGAGGTCCAGAGGAAACTGTTACGGAAATAAACGTGCCATTTACTGAACGTTTTAGGAGAGCCTAACAAGGAAATAACTGGAGATGACTGGATGCAAGATTATCATAAAAATGTTTTATGACCTTTCAATGTGCGGCTTTCTCAACAAGAAGAACCCGACCTCATCTGTACAGTATGTGCATCTAATAGCTAGCGGATTGTCAGTTTAGCATGGCGATGGTGACAAACAATGAATGTTGCTCTTTCCAAGTTAGGTACATAACTTATGAAGTTCACATTTTATATGCTTTAACTGTTAAAAAGCATAAAACACCAAGTTTAAATATAATTTGCAGTTTTAATATGAAGATTTGGTTCTAGTGCACTTCTTAGCCGGCAGTATTTTGTTATGCGGCAAGTGAAGACTTCACAAAGTCATAATGCAAAGTCATGTTACTGTGACATATTCACCATACAGACACATAAACAAACAAAGAAAATATCCCATTATTCGTTTATGAATATACATTACTGCTTTTAATGGGCTTTTAAAAATTTTTTTTCTGGTATTACTTTATAACTAAATGGAACTTCAATGTATTTTATTTAAAATTTTACTATAATTACTATACCTTGCCAACAACTACTTACAAAAGGTAAATAAATGGACTAACAAGTCAGGTTTCTACAGGGAATAATTATACTGTAAGTAATTTTAATCAGTCCAAAACATATTTTATTATAAAAAAAAAAAGGGAGAAACAAATTCCATTGTAATCAATTTTGAGTATCATGAAATTTTTTGGTAAGTTTAAGGAAAAACAAACAATATTTCCCCATCTTACATTGTTCATTTTGGTGGGTGGGCCATATTATTGGATTGGTTTAACCTCGCCTAATCCCTATCTATGGGAAAGTAGACGGGCCTTATTATAGATTCCTTCATGTGTGAACAATGATTGTAAAAGAAAGAAAAAAAATGAGTTAGACGTGGCTTCATCATCAAGTAGGTCACATAGACCTGCAAATTAATTTTATGGTATATTTTTTTCTTGTAAGTTGGTAAGGGAGAACAATCTTTATCATACTAAAAATTGTTAAATAAAAGCACAGTTGAACAACAGTAAATACATCATGTATATCAACATAATCAATCTTAACTAGACATTTAAAAAGGTAAGACTAATCCACTTCATAATACAGCCCAGGCCCTGAAAAGTACAACGTATTTATGATGCAAGATGTGGAAATATTGTTCGATTTTCTGCAAAATTGTCATGAGATTGCACACCGCAGTACGTAAAATGACTCACACATTACCTAAATTTACTTGCAGTATAATTATTTCTGTGCTTCCAGTAAAAACCCAACTTGTTACTTCCCTATTGTATTAAATTTACCTTTAAGTATTTGCAGGTAAACATAACTACAATGTATTTTCAAAAAAAATACACATTAAAATTCTATTTCATTGCAGTCACAGGTTGAATTATAAGTGTTAACACTTTATCTTAATCTAATTTGCTGTTCATTGTATTAATTGTTATTTTTCAACATGTGCACTTTAACCTTCTGCCCACTGTGTAACATTCTGCTCATACCAGCTGTGTATTTCACTGTGTAGCAACTACACTCACACAGCAGCGCTCCTTACTGCTTACCTTGTGGTTGCGTCCGTGCTTGTACAGCAGCGATATGATGGATTTAATGTGTCCTTTCTGGATGATATTGAGCGCCTCGGGGCTCTCGATTAAAATGCAGTGCAGAACTTCCAGAATCCCTGCACAGCCGCAAAATTCATCAATTACTTAACACTCGCAAAAGACACACCAAAGGACACTCGTCGAAGACGCATTCTGTCCACACAGACCAACAGAAAACCCCGAGTGCTGCCGGTACACTCCTTACTGCACATTTAAAAAGTAGAAGTAGCTATTCCCAAGATTTCAACCAACAGTGTCACCTTTCAAAAAAAGACTCCTGTACCTGTTAGATAGTTTTGCGATGTTGCACAAAAAGCTATCTCACAGTGCTGTTTCTCTGCAGGCTCGTGTGTATATGTGTTAGAATGCTAATGAGTGTACCTGAAGACGACTCCAGTCTCTCCAGCTTGCTCACCAGCCAGTCCAAGTTGTTGGAGAACTGTGTGCAGTTGTTGCGGTTCCCTCGGATTAACGCGGCTGCAGGACACGAGGGAAAAAGCACAGGAGTCAGCGCATCGCTTAATGGGACGTCTTACACAACAGAAAAACAATGTGAAAAGGTGAACACTTTGAATTCACGCCCAAAGCCGGTTAAGGAAGACTTTGGGCTTTGAAACTCTTAAACATATTAGTTTTAGATGATGCCTTAGAGAAACATATGAGGACAGACACACCCACATGTATGACCTAGTATGAAAAAACAAAACAAGACAGGGTCATCCAATGCAGGGAGACAAAGAAGAAAGGAGGGAGGCATCCCAAATCCACTTAGCACTGCGCTCAACCAGGTGTGTGAAGAAGGGGGCAGGGGAACAGAGAAAGAGAGATGTGACTAGAACACTAATATGAGCCAGCAGGTGAAATCAGTGTAAATAAGAGCGTGAAGGACATTCTTGGAGGGCAGAGGGGGGGCTTCAGTGTGGCAAGATGAAAGATAAACTCTACATATGGGCTATCTCAGCTTAAGAATAAAACTCATTTCAACCACGACAGGAAGAAAATTGTGCCTGTCACAATTTTCTGCTCGTAAATGGATCTTTTTATGTGACAGCTGATGAAATAACACTCGGGACAAACACTGTGCTCATCGAAAGGAAGATGGCAGGATATACAGGGAGAGAGGAGAGAAGCAAAAAAAAACAAATGTTTTTTCCTGCCAGGTCATTTTACTGAGATACGTCCTATATATGACAGAGCATATGGTTGCCGTGCAAGAGGTTATAGTGAATTTGAAAGGGCAGTAGGAACACAAAGAGCAAAAGCCAGACCGAGGAAAGAAAACAGAGAACTGCGAGGACAGAGATGAAAATTGACATTGGGCAGCTAAAAAGAAATGAGGTCAGTGGGAGATACCCAAAAGCTGTGTGTGTATGTGTGTGTGTGTGTGTGTGTCTGAGATGACTGATCTTGTTGGGTTGATGCCCTGACAGTGGGCCGCATGCCACAGAGCCTTTTCTCCAACATTGTGTTTGTTTGGTTTTTTTTTTTTTTCAGTATTAGAAAAGTGTATTTATGGTCCTTTTGTCTCCGATTCAGTTTTATTTATACAGCATCAATTCACAACAACAGTCATTGTAAGGTGCTTTATACTGTGAGGTAAAGACCCTAAAATGATACGGGAAAAAACACTGTGATAAACCACTTGGAGAAAGTGGGAAGGAAGAACTCACTTTTAAAGAGGAAGAAACCTCTGGCATCTGCCGCATCCTGTGTCAGTGTTCAAATGTGAATCTGGCTAAATTCAATCTGCCATCTGAAGTATCTGCGAATAGCTGCTAAATTACCGGGTCAGCATAGATCGTCATCACCGGTGAATCACCACACTCGCAGCTACTCTATCTACAAACAGTCCTCATTTTTAAGATTAATTACAGTGGGCAGTGAGTAAGTGTGTGTGTGTGTGTGTGTGTGTGTGTGTGTGTGTGTGGGTGTGTGTGTGTGTGTGTGTGTGTGTGTGTGTGTAGGTAAGACC
>VUQR01036597.1:27395-59144 GCA_015108515.1 Hemichromis elongatus
CCTTTTTTTTTTTTGTTTTGTTTGGGTTTTTTTTTGTGGCGGGGGGGGGGGGGGGGGGGGGGGGGGGTTATACTGGTCACAGAGCGTGGTGGAAGCAGAGGGCTCGCAGCTCCATTAGCTCCTCATGTGCTGTGTAACTACTGTGAGGCTGTGTTACGCACCTCTGCTGCTCTTCGCTCTGGTCCGATCCCGGGATGGTAACAACCTCGTCGTGACCGTGGAACAGCCGCATCACGTGACCACCTAACAGGTAGCCTAATGGAGAAGGCCAAAGAAAAGATTTGACATCTCGGGAAAAATAAGGAAAAATAGACAATCCACGTCACAGACACATTTTGGTGTTTTAGCCACTATTTATTAAATAAAATTGGAAACATTCAACTCTGGCAAATTTAGTTGTCACCTGGATTTGACTGAATATGTGGTATCGGCACACACTGGGCTACATGACTCGTATCAGTCAAATTACACGGTCCTCAAAACTCATCAGAACACTGTCTTTAGGTTGTCTCTCTTTACCTGAAGGTATATCAAATGATTACATAAAGTCCTACCTTCTTCTATGTTGCTACCAGAGCAGATGGGATGGACGTTCCACAGAGTCTGCATGAAGGAAGCATCCACCTGGATGTTGCCACTGGAGATGGATAAGTGCTGCAGGAAAGAGCACATCTAACTTTCACTTTTGTGTACAGCAACAGAAATATACAAGTGTCAGTACCATGGCTGAGCTGTCGGAGAGCTCCACTGCGATCTTATGAGCAATCAGCATTTTGTCCACATCTTTATGAGCCACATGTTTGATTTGGCAAAGACTTCACATCAGATGCCCTACCTGACGTGACCTTCCCCTTTTATGTGAGCTTGGGATCGACACTAGGAGTGCACTGGCTTGTGACCCCGCAGCTGGGTTAGCAATGCATGATTGTATTGATTCAACTTGAAAAGGATGATGACTTGCCAGTTGGAGCTTGAAAGTCTATTACCACTGATGCAGAAGAAGACTCCAATTTATTGATGAGCGCTCAGGGAAACACAAACAGATTATAATGCAGAGAATTTGTGTGCGTGTGTGTGGTTTCCACTGCATTTGTGCATCCAAAAAACAAATTTTGTGGCAGCTGTGTCCTGATCATCCTCCTTCCCCAGAGTTTCTTGCAGCCCCCTAGGTGCTTGTGTGTCTCCGCATACTACAGTGTGTGTGACAGCTGGGACAGACTACCAGATTGGCATAGCTGAATGTAAGGCGATAGTGGTCATCTGTCCGTGCCCCCCCGCCGCCGTGGGGCGGTAAGCACCGCCTGGCTGCTGTCACAAACTTCACGGATCATGGAGAATATGTTTCCCAGGGTTAGCCTATGCCTCTGTGTGCTCAGTGGGCAAAGTTAGTCAAAAAGCGAAAGTAACGCGCTGTTGAAAAAGGAGAGGAATGTTTGGGAGTGACTGGGATAATTACGTAGGAGCTTGATTCGAAAAGGCACTGGAAGCAAAGAAATCATAATCCCCCCCCCCAGAGATCAGATGTGATGCAATGTAGATCAAATGTTGCTAAATGTAATTGTATGCATTCTTGCAGTCAAAAAGTTGTTGCTTTTAATGTTAAGCCTCCAGCTGGAGAGAGGTCATGGAGAGAGCTGCAGCATGTGGTAACAGGATTGCTATAATCTGAAATTTTGCCACATCAGGGGAGCAGAGTTGATGCGCTCCTACCAAGACCTCTATGTTATGTTCACTCAAATGCACACACACTAATACACACACCAGCTCCGTCATCAAGAATCAAATGGCAAACGTTCGACTTACGAGGTATCGCTCTGAGGACACGCTGACGAGGATGAGGTCATCGCCAATGCGTACTTTCTCTCCCTCTGATCTCTGCTTGGAGGCTGGATGGATTGTCCACCAGCAAGCCTCACCTGCAACAGTAAGCACACGCATACACAAACACGTTTCTTCTATGTTTTAATCAAACACGAGGATGCAACGATAACTCTCGGGAACTTCGCGTTACAGCTGTCCAAATGCTACCTCTAATTACTAATAATGTCACAGCGGGCTGAAAACGAGGACACGGGTGGACCGCTGCAAGATTTCCAAGTGAAATTGAGGCGACTGCTCGTCTAGTGTACCGCATGATGTGATTAACAAGAGCAAACAGAAGTGGGTCCAGGTATCAGCCTGCCACACAGAGTGTATTAAATATTCTGCACAGATGTAATCATAGCTGACAACAAGAAGCACAAAGTAAGTCTTCACTGCTTCATGGGAATGGGGGGGGGTTATTAACTGTGACTCTGAATAGACATACAGTGAAATTCACTCGTGAACAAATGATAAGCGGGAAGAAAGATAAAGAGGGGACTTTCAGACAGCGAAGAGGAGGTTAGATAGATTTAAAGACGCAGACGGAGGCGGAACAAAGACAGAGAGAGACAGGTGTAGCGACGATGAAAAAGAGAATGAAGCAAGATAAAAGGAAAGCGCACCAGAGCTTTTATTTACCTGTTGAATCCTCCTGCAGGCCGACATCAAAGGAAAGCTTATCTGTCTGTGACCTTGATGTCTTCAAACAGGCCAGGTACTGTGGTCAGCACACACACATCAAACCACAAAAGACAGAGCTGTCACACGCATCGTGTGTTGACCCGGCTCATTTTTGATATACCGAATAAATCAGCAACCATTATGATCTGTCGTGATTTTTTTAGTGGGGATAGTGCGAGATCTCTCACCATAGAGCTGAAGGAATGCCGCAGGAGGATGGCGTGTCCGTACAGCAGAGTCTTGTGTCCGCCACTCTGTGCTGCCTATAGAGACGATTCACAAACACAGAAACACATACGCACAAGAGGATAGTTACATGTCAGCCCTGTGTTATGTCAGAACAACCCCAGTGGTCTCGCTCCAGCCGCTTCAATCCAACCTCTGACACTGAATGTTGACCTCATCGACGACTAGGATGACCTCAAGCTGGGGGCACGCATCTCCTGGGGAGGGTTTGCCACCCAATCTCTCCAATGAACACATGCAATCTGCTCCTGTATCCGTGAGTGAGCAGGATACGGGCTCATCTTTCCAGCACTCCTGCTAGAGGAATGTGGGAGGATGCGAACTGTAAACTACTGTCAGTCTCTGGATGCAATGTCAGTATTAGCAGAGAATGACTCCCTCGCCTTGGGGATTGGGTTAAGATGCAGGAGGGGGAACAATTAATATGTCTATTGGGAGAAATGCAAAAGGGGTTGTTTTGTTTCTCTTCGGCAATCAACTCCCATGTTACTCACCTTCCTTATGAGCCTCTAGGAAGCATTAAGGTAAGAAAGAGTGTTATTATTCAGAAAAGAGCTATTGTTCTCCTCAGCCTGTCTGCGTTGGTTGGTACAAATTTAGGGGCATACATAACTGTTGCTTATTTAAAGGGATGAAGAAAAAGAAGCTGGCACTCTTTATTTTTGTATTTTACAGTAAAGTCACTGATGTGACATTAAGAATATTTTCTACAAGCCAAGCAGGATAACTATACAGTATGTATCCAGCAAAGATGAGTTGATTCTATGCAATCTTACAACACTGTTACATAATATTCGAGCGCTATGTGAATCATGGCCTGTTTCATAAAATCATAGTGTCGTCTTCTTTTGCCGTGTTTCTCTTTCTCTCTCTATCCCCCTCAGTTGGCTACTGGGACAATAGCTGGCCTGTGATTTGATGCAGTTGTGTTCTGCAGACTGCGGTACTGGCTTTCAGGCTTCTTCTGTGCTGCTGGTAGCTGCTCTAAGCTGGCTGAGTCTAATGCAGCGAAGCACGTAGCATTGCAATCACCCCAACCTATAAACCCGAGTCTTACGCTTGCTTTCCTGTCCCAATGACGGGCTGTGCATTATCAGCAAGAAAATGTATTTTCTAAATGTAGAGACACATTGCAGCAAAAAACGTAATACAACTTAAACGTGTGCAAAGGGCAAAATCTTTATAACCCCTGGATAAATGAACCATATGGGAGAAAACATTTGAATCAAGCTGAGTCCAACTATAGACCACAAATCGTCATATTCAGTGGCAGAAATAATTATTTGATCTCCTGCTGAAATTGCAAAAATGTTCTCTTACATAGAAATGAAAAGTCTCCGATTTTTATAAGTTATAAATCGGTTTGCATGTGATTTAATATTTGATCTCTTACAACCCAGCCTGCCTCCAGCAGACTAGGTGTATGTCCATGTGGAACACATATTATAATTAATTTATCAATCCATCACAGTTATTCTTGTGAGAATGTCAGAGACAAGATTGTAGACGTGAACAAGCCTGGAATGGAAGAAGAAGACATTAAGGTTATCGCGTAACCTCGCCGGTCTGCAGACCTCAATCCTGCAGTAAATCTGTGGAGGAAGCTGAAGCATGAAGTGGCAGCCAAGAAACCGAGAAAAGGATTTAGAGAGTTTCTATAAAGAGGAGTGGACCAAAATTCCTCCTGAGACGTGTGCAAACACGGCCAATAAAGATTTCTCCAGCAAGTAATAAGTAATGTTTCACTTAAAGACAAATGACTAATTCCACTCAATGACATGCAAATCCATTTTTAATTCATAACTTTATTAAATGTGGGTTTTTTTTTCTTTTCTGGTTCTTATACTGTTGTGAAATGAAACTACTACATCAGGTGTTCGCTATGTGCATTTGCAGAGTTTCTAGGAATAAGTTAAGTCATTAAAAGAAGTGACCAGTCTTACCGCTTGCCCATTTTGACCAGCAATATGGTTTAGGATACTTTATATGAGTAAAGACAAATTTGCACAGAGTAATAATTAGTGGATTCTGAGCTAAATGCGGCCTGGCATTTACACTAGTTGCTGTGTGTTGTCTTTGCAGGTTATTGTGCCCTTTGGGTCTCCGCGCCTTCCGACGAAAACCGCTTGAACTGCCTGAACTCGACAACCATTTGCTCCAGCCACCGTCTATTGATGAGCCCATCTGTTCAAAGACATATTGATTTCAGAGCCTCAGCCGAGACATATTCAACCTCCATTTCCCCTTTAATGGCGCTTCCTCCAGTGACATTTCGGCGCAGGCAAGAATGATGAATAGGTAGACAATATCGAAAACAGATAAACGTGAGAGGAGAGAACGCACTCGAGCGGCACGGTTCGAATTGCCAATTCCGAGACGTCTAAAAAGTCTCAGGAGTATTTGCTACACGGGTAAATAAAGTGAGACGGGTTACAATATAAATGTTTGCGATAAGGAACTGCAATAGGTTTATAGAAATTAGAATTTGTCTCTTTTTTGCGGTCAAAAATAAGGTAAATTTGATCTTTAAATGTAGTGTTTATGGGGTTTTTTTAGGAAGAAAAGAGGTCAACCTCTCAGCCAGCTGGAGGGGTCATTGGAGTCTCTGTCTGACTGACAGCCGGCTCAGACATGAGCCATGTTTATTTATTTATTCATTTTTTAATAGATTGAAAAGTAAAACCCAAAATCAGCAGCTTAACTGACCTAAGTAACCTCTCATGTCATGGCCTCTCATTTTGATCCTGATCTTTTCTATTTTGAACACTTGCTTTGGATGCCTATTTAATGTATGATAATGTAATGTAATGTAGTTCTGTGACATCTCGATTTCTGGTTCACACCTTGTCTGTTATATGTAGTACACGTAATAGCTTGTCTGTCTTTCTGTTTATGCTCCTGCTTTGGTCCCTTTGTGTTTCTTTGTGGTGGCATCCTGGCTACCTGCATCTGTATGTTACTTTACTTTCACCTGTTTCTGTTTCCGATCAGCCCTTAGTGTATAAATAATCCTGTTTTGCTCCTTGTGGGATTGTATGCTTTCCTTTGCGTTTTCCCATGTTGCTAGCTCCTGTGTCTTTTTGGAGTTTTGCCTTTTCTCTTTTCTTTTTTCCCTTCTGGCTTTAAAATAAGGCTCACTTTCTGTTTTCCTCTGTTTGGTCTGCATTTGTGGGAACAGAAGCGTTTCAGTGTTACAGCTGAGCAGATAAAAAGGCAGTGCAAAGGGATGCTGGTGGAGCCCCTTTCTCATTGAGCGCTTTAGCTGTGTTTGAAACAAGCTAAGGAGCAGAGGCCAGTAGTACGAAGCAGGATTTGGGCTTATAGAGTTTTCAGTATTACAAAGGCAGTTCACATCTTAGCAGACTCCATCACCATGGCAACTCATACTGCAGACCTAACCTGCTACTGAGTAGGGTATCCTTGGGATTAGAGATCAGCATGTGTGAAATCACTACCTACTGACCAATCAATTCTCCGGAAAATGGTGTCACTACTATTCCAGGACTATCTGGGAGATATTCCTAGAAGGGTGTAGATAGTTAGAGCATCTCAGTTCGTTCGATCGAGTCTTTGTCTCTTCTTGATTAGCATCAGTAAGACATTTAGATTCTTCTTCGGTGTTCTAGTTGACCTTATTCACTCTCACACACATTCTTACAATGTTTTCAACACTGTTCCTCACACACACACACACACACACACACACACTGCTGCTTTGTATGCAGTAGCTGTGTTGCTTGCTGCTTGCTCTGCCAGGAGATCTGTCCATGTGTGTGATTGGCAAGATGCTGCCAACGCCACCCTATTCATGCGAATGCACTCACAGCTAGATTGGGAAACTCTGGGTTGACTCATTGAGCTGATTACCACCTTCATGTGACCGCTTAGCCTGACTGACAGTGTTAGGCTAAGTGAAGCCAGATAAGGGAAAAATATTCAGAGTATGTTGAACTTGTTCCACAGCACAGAGCCCAGGACAAGATGTATGTTTATGTTTGCCAGCTAGATACAAATGAGACCTAAGCAGCTAAATTTGGTTGTTTAAAATCTGCGGCTCAAACTGTCATCTGGCTGATGGTGAGTCAGTGTGGCTGACAAAACAAATCTGATTGGCTATGTGGAAACAAGTTTGCCTTCTACAGAGATGAGGGACAAGCAGAAGGCCCAACAAATTAGCGATAAGGAGACGATGTGTTGCTGCCAGACGGAAATGTAAACTGGTGCATAATTTCTTTCCCAAAAGGAGAAGAGAGAGAGAGGCAAGCTAACTCCAGGGTTATTTTAAACCTTTTAAAATGTGCTGATGCAAGAAGGATGGTCAAGCATGTTCATTTGAGCTTTAATCTAGCGTTTAATATTTTGGAGCTCCCTTTTTCTCCGACGCAGCTCACAATTTCCCGCTAATACTGCCCACAGCAGCAGTGGAACCAATGGTCTTGACTTGTGTCATTCTGCTGCACAGACAAGTTCCACTCCTGACATCTCCATTTATCTCTGAAGTAAATCCATTAAATGCAGGCCTTAACAACTAAACAGTTATGGAAATTCTCCCCATCATTAACCACGTAATGTTAAAGGTGGAACAGACCAAAGCTGAAAGACCTCCAAGTCATGTCGAGAGCTTATGAGACTAAATCGCTTTCAGTGTCCTTACAGAAATGTTCGTATCAGATCAGCCACTTGCATCATCTTATAGCATCTCTCACAGCATACAGCTGCTATGATTAGAAGAAGATGCTGTGACAAATGAGAGCTTATCCTATGTGGAGGGTGGCACAAAACAAATGATACTGCACCGAGCATTCACCTGAATCCCCCGAAGACAAGACAAATGTTAATCTGACGCTAATCCAACATTGGAGACGCTCTAGTTCTCCAGCAAAAATCAAGTTATATAACAAGTAATTCTTCACGGAAAACCTTATTGGGAAGTCTATATGAAACCCAATCGGGTACTTTGTACTGACTGGGTTTCAATCACATGGAAATACTTGATTGAAGAAACCAGTTGTACCGTCATTTCAAAGCATTGATTTAAGTGTGTAATAAACTATAATTTTAAAGATAAATTTTAACAGGTGACGTGTTGTAGAGGTCAAACCAGAGATCGATGAGGGTAGAAAAGAAAAGCGAATGACGCATCGCGGTGTGCATGAGCATGAGCGGTGAACGTACCCACTGATCCGGGCTGCCTGTCTATCATGTGAAAGATGGATTATAAAGAGAAAACAGAAGATAAAGATGGTAGAATTATATATCACAGAAATGTAAAAGAGTAGGAAACACACTGGCAGCAAAGGAAGGACTGACGAATGAGCGCAGATTATTTAAAAATTTGAACACGTGTTCAGTTCTCCCTACTATACGATCCACTTTACTTTCACTATGTGGGTTCAGTACTGTGCAAAAGCCTTTAGCGACCCTTTGCTTCTTTATGTTTTGCTAGGTAAACAGGAACCAGGTGCTTTGATTTATAGAAACATGTGCAAACTTTCATGGAAATACAGAATATATATGGAAAAAATAGAGGTTGTCGATATGACCACCTTTATTCCTCTCGCAACCTGAACTCTCTTAGAGAAGCTTCTTGTCATTTCTTTAAGTGGTCTTCAGGAAATGTTCAGGCTTCTTGAAGGACATTCAAAGCTATTTTGTGGTTTTTCGCTGCCTTTTGTTCTGTTCTCTGATCCCACACTGCTTCAGTAATGTTAGCGTCCCGGCTCTGGGGAAGCCAATCCATGACTGAGACAGTTACACTGTCTGTTTTTCTACCCTGTTATCCTTTTACTGTTTGGGATCACTGTCATGCTGAAAAACGAAGCCACTGCCAATCAGATGTTTTCAACATGGTACTGCATGGTGCTTTAAAATCTGATACTCCTGTGCTGCATTCATAATTCTCTGAATTCTGACCACACCACTCGCTAAAATGTAGCCTTGAATCATGCCAGAGCCTCCGCCACGCTGGTCGTATACACACTGTGTTGCTCCTCTCGCCTAACCTCCTCTTCTGCACGTAATAAAGAGAATTTGACTTTAAAGTTTAAAATGTAGATTCATCACTGATTCGCTGGTTTTGTCTGACATATCTTAGCCTTCTCTGTCACTCCGCCCTTTTCACGATGGCTACTTGACAGCCAGGATTTGGAAAACAGTAATAAAAATTACAACAAAATCTAGCTTGGAAGCAAAACATACAGAAACGAGGAAAAGCTCAAAGACTTTTGTACATTGCTGTAAATATAACAAAACCTGCTGTTGACTGACCTTTTTTTTTTTTGTACATAGGATTTTTATTGCAACCGTACAAAAAGAAAATCACATTGTTTTCTTTAGTGTTAATCAAATGTGCAAAGGTAAACGAAACGTATGAATCCTGGAGTAATTTCCCAACATTCCCTTCATCCTCATCAGTATCAACGGGTGCTGCTCTTTGCAGTCAGGGTCCCCATGGTGCTGAAATGGGCTTATTTTGCCCATTAACCTCCTAACAGTGCCGGAACAAGTTATTAATATATATTGAGTATATTGAGCTTAGCTGAATGCATTTATTACAGCCGCCTCCTCTGGATATCAGAGCACAGTGAGACATACGTTAAATGACTCGGAGATGGTTTAAGAAGAATCAGAGTGGTTCTTGTCTCTGTGCGAGCATTTGTGTCCATCTTCACTCACCGCTTCGCTGTTCTGCCCGCTCTTAGCCAGCATCTCCTGCAGGGCTCGCACTGACAGGGACTGTTCCAGCACAAAGGTGCAGATGCAAAGGTCCGGCGGGACATACTGTAACAGAAGAAAAACGGACACAGATGAAAAATCTCATTTTTCTAGGCAACATTTTAGGAACATTTTTGGGCAATTTTTAATAAAATAGACATATATATATATATATATATAAAACATAATGTTTTTTTTTAATAAACATTGTTTTATATTTTATTATTAAATAAAAATGCAAAATCAAAAACTGGTTCTGTACAGGGCAATGCTATGGACACATCATCTTAAATGGTAGGTAGCATTTTAGAAAGGGTCAATTATGTGGGAAAAAAATCAATAATTGCAATTTGCGGTAAATGTAGTAAATGACAACAAAGGGGAAAAAAAGGGGCAAACTTAGGAATCTTCAGCACAGCGTGTTCTCCACCTCGCTCCAAAAGATCCCATTTACAGTGACTCAGCCTTCACCAAAGCACGATTAATGAAGAGATCACTAGTGCAGTTATTGCTGTCCATCAACACCGATTCTGATTTAGTGCTTCAGGAATTTGCTCCATAAGCAAAACATCTTCATACGGAAAAAAAAAATGAAAACCGCTCCCTGAATCTACGGGGATACTCTGATTAGATGCCCACTCATAAAGTCTCTGCTGACTGCTGCATTTTTACCCCCACTTGAACCAAGTTCGTCTTAATTGAGTGGGCGATATTCATTAAAAGGTACTTTAAATTCAGATTAAGCGCTCTCGGGTCAGTCTCCGCTCAGATAAGCCAGGTCTCGGAAAGAACACCATTAAAATAAAAATATAGGGAAGGTGCCAAATCGCTGAACCAGGGCAGTACTGGAAAAGACAGGCGATTCACAGAAAGGACAAGGAAAGCACCGATAGAGATACTGCAGGGCCTAAACCACAAGATAAATGACACCAACCCAAAACACCCTCTCTGGCCTCCTTCTTGAGTATCTTAACTCGTCCCAAAGTGGTTCATTCACACAGGTAAATCTAACCTCATTTCAAAACTTCCCACAACCCAGTTTTGTGCTACAGTTCTCAGAAGGTGAAGGGAATGTTAACAATGGCCACTACTGTGCTGAATAGAAAGGCTCCAGGCAAGACGGCGGGGAAATACTGAAAACAGCCGTGGATTTTTATAGAAACACGAACCAGCGTGTTGGAACTCAAAAACAGTTTTTACAGATACACTTCCACTGCCACGCTTGCTTAATTTAGACATCACTGACTGATTTGCTGCTTGTCGGGAGATGGTGAGAATTTAGTTTCATTCGAAGAGTGTTATAAACTCCCTTGCTTTGCAGAAGGAAAAAAATAACACACACACACAAATGCACTGAAATGACCAGATTAAGAAAGTGCATAATTTAATACTTGATGACGTTCTCATTAAAGGTAAAGGGGATATCGTTTATATCTCTATCTTAATGAAAGGCGCAGATGACGGCTTGTGTGTAAAAGGAGTGGTTTGTGGTGATGAGCCCACAGTCAAGTGGCAGCTAACGCAGAAACTGCAGTTTCCATCAGCCTTTACAGTAGTTTATATGAGCTTTATAGACCAGTTTTCAATGACTGGTCTGCGGCAAAATCCATTGTGACGACACTCGCAAAACAGCGTCTTAATCCTAACGTCTAAATCTAAGTCTTAAAGTTTTTCACTTCCTGTTTAAATAAGCATTTACAAGCCGAGACAAATGTCTCTTGGTTAGTTTCACATAATTGATAGATGTCAATAGAACTGACTAATAAATTATCTGAAAATGTAAACATAAAAAACACTGATATCTTTATTTTTTTTTTCATTTCATTTTTCGTTTGCTAACAAAATTATTCCTCTAAGGGAATGATGCAGTGTACCAGGTTTAGCTGGGAAGGTCAAATACGTAGAAATGCATTAAAAACAAAATATACTAATACAAGTGCAGTTGACAATTTAATGCAATAGATCCAATCCAATCCAATTTTATTTATAAAATAAAATACCCAGCACAGGAACAAAGTGCTGTACAGAAAAATTAAAATGCCACTATAATAATAGAAAACAACAAAAACAAATAAATAATACACATAATACATAGAAATTAAAACTAAAATTAAAACAGCCCTTATATGATAAAAAACCAAGATAAAACAGCAGAGAATCAACTAAAAACAACTAAAATAAAACTAAAGCCAACATTTCGTGTGGTGTCAAAGGCCAGGGTAAAGAGGTGGGTTTTCAGGAGAGACTTAAAAACAGGCAGGGAGGAAGCCTGTCCGATCTCTAAAGGGAGATTGTTCCACAGTTTTGGAGCTGCTACAGCAAAAGCACGATCTCCTCTGAGTTTACGCTTAGTCCTGGGTACATTCAGGAGCAGGTGATCAGCTGAGCGGGTGGGTGTATAAGGCTGTAGCAGCTCAGAGACATATGATGGGGCTAGGCCATTGAGGGCTTTAAAAGCAAATAAAATAATTTTAAAATGAATCCTAAAAGAAACGGGCAGCCAGTGAAGTGAAGCTAAAATAGGAGAAATGTGCTCAAACTTTCGAGTGCCAGTTAAAAGACGAGCTGCAGCATTTTGCACCCTCTGAGTAATGTATGAGGCACTGACCCCTATATAAAGTGCATTACAGTAATCCAGCCGTGTGCTAACAAAGGCGTGGATCACTGTCTCAAAGTGCTGCCGTGAAAGAATTTATTTTTGCCAGCTGCCTGAGCTGAAAGAAGCTTGATTTTACCACAGCTTTAATCTGATTGTCAAACATCAGATCGCAGTCCACTTTGACCCCCAGGTTTGTGACAGCTGGCTTAACATACTTGGCCAAGGTATCTAAATAAGCATTGGGGGTCTCAGTGAGGCTACCAAAAACCATGACCTCAGTCTTTTTATCGTTTAATTTTAAAAGGTTAAGCAACATCCAAGCCTTAATGTCATCGAAACATTGAAGTAATGGCTGTGTGGAATAAGTGCCTTTTTTCTTTAGAGGGACATAGATCTGACAGTCATCAGCATAAAAGTGGAATTTGTGCTTTCTCAGTATGGAACCTAGGGGAAGCAGATATAAAGAAAAGAGGAGGGGGCCTAGAACTGAGCCTTGTGGGACACCACAAACGATAGGAGCGGAGGGCGACACATGGTCACAGAGACTGAATTACCTATACTGGCTGACAAATGTTCATTTCCAGAGAAGAGACACAGGCAGACTATGCTAACAGCATGTGATGTTACAACACTAGTGAAATATGGATGTCGATATTTGTTCAAGACGTATTTCTTTGTTATGGGCAAAAATGTTGAAATCCCGATGAACAACAGGAGTGGTGATTTTTATAACTTTGTGTATATAATTTGGCATTTTCTACTGATTTAGGCCGAAAATAAACACATAATATCATTTCATTCAGTTTAAAGATTTATTTGCAAGACGCACAAACAGACAAAGTTGCAAATGTATTGTGCATGAAACGAATTCAAACGTGCTGCAGGTGTGTGTGTGTCATAAGTTAATGGCTGTAGGCTGTGGCACTTTGCCACAGGTGGCGTAATTGACTCGACTCCATTTGAGTGAACACAAAGTAAACTGGACTCTTTAGTTGTGAAGTGAAAACGCTGAAATTGGAGTAATAACACGTACGAACTGAACCACAACGAAGACAAGATTCTCCTGATGGTTTACTCTGTCTGTCCTGTGAACAGCATTTGGCGGATTTTTTTGCTGGTTTGTTAGTAGCAGCTCCTGAAACGCAAGTTTGCCTCACATCTGTTCGACCAACGCCAGTTAATCTAAACGCCAGTTAATCTAAACGCCAGTTAATCTAATCTGGAACACCGGCGCGGAAGAGGGTTTTCGGGGCAGGATCCCATCCAGGCCGCTGACAGGTACCAGACAGGCACCGAGAGGTTCCAGCGATCGCCGCTCCGTATTTTCTGGATAAGGGCTTAAGAGAGCACCTTAAAAAAAGGTTCTAGCTTCACCAGGTAGTCACCCCGGCGACGGCAGCTATGCCGGGGTGGCGGAGCTGGGACACGGCACAGGTGAGCCGGTGTGAACACCGGGATCTCCGATAGTAGGCTTGGTTCCACTTTGCCCAATCTTTGGCAGATCGGAGACCCAGTAGAGTTTGGCGATCGTACACCAAGAGAGAGTGGGCATTTATTACAATAGACAATAAAATCAACATAAACAAACATAACACTGGCACTGACAGACGGCAAGCCACACACACCGGCGCCATCTTGACCCAGACAATAAGCCAACCCAGATCAAACACCCCGGGAAAAAAACCACAGTAGCTAAACCCCATACATCCATTACCTTCATATATAAATATCAAGAATTTCAAAATGAACAGAAAGAATTATAAAAGTGTTGCGTGGTTAATGCTGACAGACCTGAGTTATTAAATGTTCGGGAAACATATTCAATTCCCTTGCAGCTTTAAAAGAAACGTCAGATATAGAGAAGTCAGAGTTAAGTCTGTCCTTCTCTGTGCAGTATAAAGTTATGACACGAAGCTTGGGCTGGTGAAACGTCCATCCTCTCTGTTTAGAATCAGTCCAGTCATCCTCAAACCTCTCTAGGTAACAACACATGGACCTTTGCCCTACTGTGGACTAAACCAGGAGGTGGGGAGAGTCAGCCTTGAGAAACAGGGGAAATAAAAATCAAAGTGACCCGGAGGGGACGACGACTATGAAACCCTGTCAGGACGCACGCTCTAAAGGCAGAGCAAGGAGACAGTTTGAAGGCAGCTTGGCTGACCAATCATGTGATGAGAGAACGAGTGTTTTGGGATCGTGGGCGAGGATTTTTATTTCTGTCTCCAGACAGAAAGGTCAAATAGGGTCAAAGCTGATTGTCCTGAGGATGTGGTTTCATCCACTTCCATTGTTCTTTAATTTAATTGCAGCTTTCGGCTGATAGCAAAAAGGAATTTAGAAAAATAAGCTGGTTCCACACAACAAAGACAAGCATCAAAGGTATAATGGTATGCCGGCGCAACTCCATAATATTGAATCTCCGACAAGTGAAAGCTGCTGGTTGTATATCACACCAACAGCTTCTCACGAGCTGATTGATGTTGTCGCTTACAATGTGCACACTTTAAATCAGCCTCGTTGCGTCGTTTTGGTTCTGTGCCCCATTACTAGACTAGTTCACCGAGGAAACGAGCCTTCCTATTCCGACATCCACCTCTAAATGGACATCTTGGGTTTTTTTCATAGCTATGTCGCTGATCCCAAAGGTGGGGTGATGCCTTTTCATAAAAAAACTGCAGGGAATGAAGACAAAGTGCCCGATACAGAGAACATCCATCACACCTGTCACGTATAATTACCATTCAAAAAGGAGTAAAGGCCTAACCTTCCCCTTGAAACACAGATATACTCTTTGTGTGAGCATAGGTGAGCATATACAGAAGTAAATCTCAGTATTTTGCCAAGTCAAAAATAATTTTTCCCTCTCTCCCTGAAAAGCATTTCTCAGTTTCTTACATGTTCACCCACGCTGCACGCGCACATGGTGTCTTAAGTGAAATTAGTCAATATTAATTGATTATTATTAAGAGACAATCAATGCAGATGAAGCCTAAGGTACATTAAAAGGTGAGAAAGAATACACATCGCTCTAGCTGATCAATCTTTATAAATTATCGCTTAACAGGGCGATCACTGAATGTGTGCCATATTGTGGATTAATTGCACAAAAAGGCATTATGATGGTACCCCCACTGACTGCAAAGCAAGAGAAATTACATTTAAGTCATCAAAACTTTACACTTATTCCAACAAACTGCAAACAGGCTGCTCTGCTGCAATAAAGCAGCAGGCAATTACAGCTAACAACAGCGTAGCTTATGAAACAATCCATCAATCACATCCAGGGGCGTAATTTCAGGGAATTATCATCTGACGGTGGGACCCGTGGAGATGCGACGCCGTCCCTGATCCCTTGAAAGAAAAGCTCATCAAGGAGACTGCGGTGGATGTGAGCTGCTGAGCTGTTTTTTTTTTGTTGTTTTTTTTCCTGTGCATGTCTGCTTGGCTTCTCTGATTGTTTGCACAAGGCAAACACGAATGAACTACGTGGATGTTTGGTTTCCATGGAGTTTTTGTACAGATGAACGCTCCCTTTCATCCGGTTCATGCTTCTGAAAACTGCTTCATGTGACAATCGTCCATTTTTTATTTGAACATAAATAAACAAATCGGATGAAGTGACTGATCGCAATTTGTGGTTAAAGAGCAGAGTAGAAACGTGCGTTGTTATGCTGCCAGTTCAAATCTCAGAGAATAAAACTGTGCAACAGCAGAGCCAGTGCTGCCTACCTTTGCCTCGGATGTGGGCTCCAGGTAACACAGTCGATTGCCGAGCCCTTCGGCAGCCAAGCAGAACTTGCGATTCTCCTTCTGGATGCAAGCCACACACTGGAGCACCACTTCATCATCCTGTCAAAACAAAACAGACTTCAGTTTATGTCTGCACATGCAAGCACAGACGCTGTGAGTGTATGTGTGTTTATGTGTGTGTGTGTGTGATCCTGGGAGAAACCCAGTTCATCCACACACACGCCCATCCTCGTGCATTGATCGGAGAAAACTCTCAAACCACCGTGGCCTGAAAAGTGCTTCTTCTTCTCCCCTGAACCTCAACACCAACCACAGTGGAGTTTAAACAGCGGGTTTTCAGAATAAGAGAAGCAAACTACAAGCAAAAGCGAAAGAGCATTTTTAAACCTAACCTTAAAGTTACAGTGATGATCATCTTTCAAAAATTAACCAGTATTTAAAGGTTTTTATAATGACTTGCTCAGATTAGCAGCTGTAGTTCAATAGGTAGAGCAGTTTATTTACTAATCAGAAGGTTGGTGGTTTGATCCCTGGCTGTTTCAGTCTACGTGCTAAGTATTAGTCTAAGTATCCTTGGGACCCCAGGTTATGGTCAATGGAGTGTGAATGTTAAATGGAAAGCACTTAGATGTAGAAAAATGTGCTTGCATTGGTGAATGAGCCATTAATGGGTGCTCGAATAGACAAGCGCTATAGGACCGGTCCATTTATCGTTGGTTTATTATGGTTTGAATGGCCACACAACGGTTACTGTCGCAGAACTAATGTTGTGCTCAATCTTTGCATATCTTGTGCAGTGCCGTAGCAATGAATGTCCTGTCATTACGCCATCTGTAATTTTTAACATCACAGTGGGTTCAGAAAATCTGCCAGCTGCCTAACACAGGGACTTACAAAAATGTTTATTATTTTTAGTTTTCCTTATAAATGGATGGAACAAAATCTCCTTGCATCTAAAATGAATGTCAGATGAATTATTAAAATTTCCGCTGGTAGATAAGTAAACTATGTTGCATTAAAATATAAAATTAGACATTCTTGGACTTTTTTTTCCACTCCCCTGAAATATATCACTATTTGAGTTCCTCTGCCTGGCTAATTAAAGGGGTCTTCTTTTACAAACATAAACAGCTATTTACACTGTTTATATGGTGCAAATGAGGTTAAGGCTATTTGCTGGAGCATTTTACCCAATAAATGGAAATAATGGCTGAAATAAGTGAATGCATTTATATTTAGGCAGTTGCTAGACGTGATGATGACCTCATAATATATCATGCAAAACGAAAGTTTTGTGCATATAAATTAGATGAAATTAAAGGACTACAATGCTATTGTAAAGTGTCGTACATACATCCATAGGTGGTTGCTAGGCAAAGTTTTATAATCAATCATCCATAACGTTCCATCCATCCATTCGCTTCCGCTTATCTTTTTCAGGGTCGCGGGGGGCGCTGGAGCCTATCCCAGCTGTCATAGGGCGAGAGGCGGGGTACGCCCTGGACAGGTCGCCAGTCTGTCGCAGAGCTAACACACAGGGACAGACAATCATTCACACTCACATTCACTCCCACATTCACACCTATGGGCAATTTAGATTTTTCAATTAACCTATCCCCACAAACGAAAGCTTAATGGTTAAAAATTTGATTAAGTTGCTGTAGTTGTGGAAGGGAAATTTTACAATACTTTTATAAGGTATAATTGACTGGTTGGTGGTTGCTAGGCATCATGATAACATCATAATATCCGGTATAGATAAAAACCTTCACTAAGATATAACTGTGTGTGACTGTATAGGAGAGCCAAAGCCAAAAAGCAAACAAGAGATTTTACATATTATTAGGATGAAAATAAAGCCATAATAAACAAGAATGATTTCATTATTTTGATTAATCATGTATACAAAAGTTGGCTCACTCTTTTTTGTGCGTATCCATTATATATGTGAGCAAAGCCAGATGCAGCTGATGACGACAGACGTCACCGGAAAACATAAATTCCTTTGGGAGCACAAGAGCCGAAGAACAAACATCGGATGCCACTGTTGTGTAAATGGGCTGATAGTGTTTATAGTGTTGGCCCTGTAAATGCTGAATTGGGCATAGTTACTCTTCACGACAGCAGAGCAAGCAGAAATTTGCTGATACTGGCTGCTATGGGACGGGGAGGGGTGAAAGCTGCTGCACAATTGCCAGCTGCATTATTTAATGTGAGAGGGATTGTGCTGAAGAGCAGAGTGCAGCGGTGGTAGTAGTAGTAACAGTAAAGCACTCCATTCCAGTGCAGCACAATGCACAGCAGCGAGCGATAAAGAGGAATAGTATCTGCACGTCACCGGGTGCAAGTCCGTGTTTGCGTGTGTAGAAAGCACTGCATGGAAATCAATATGACATGCCTCGAGGCCCATTTACAACACACGCGTGACACGTTCATTTTCGAGTTGCTCGTGTGTGCTTCTGTCGGTGTAGATATTTCCCTTTTAGTGAAAAAAAGAAATAGCAATGTGTACGTGCATTTGTGCTTGTGGGTGTGTGGGTGTCCTTAATGATATTACCACTATTATTTGTAATCTGATGGCTACAAACAGCAGCAAAGCTTATGTGGTTTGCTCCCTTTCCAAATAGCCTTGTAGCTTCACATTAAATTAGGTTAAGGTTAAATGTGGGTCTGAATTTTAACAGATGGGGATGAGAAATAACATTACTAATGGCACTATTATTATCAATTAGAAAAAGTCTTCTTCTAAGAACACTAGCTGCTATACTAGAAGCAAATTGTAAAAACTTGCTTTAGCACTTCTAGCACAATACTAGCACATAGCATTAATACTAGAAGTCATTTCATTAAGTCATTTTATTTTGACTTAATGAAATAGACTAAAACAGCTGTCAGGCATAACATTATATGTACTGACAGGTGAAGTGAATAACACTGATTATCTCTTCAGCATGGCACCTGTTAGTGAGTGAGTTATATTAGGGAGCAAGTGAACATTTTGTCTTCGAAGTTGATGTGTTAGAAGCAGGGAA
Source organism: Hemichromis elongatus (assembly GCA_015108515.1). Lineage (NCBI taxonomy): Eukaryota > Metazoa > Chordata > Actinopteri > Cichliformes > Cichlidae > Hemichromis > Hemichromis elongatus. The sequence continues at coordinate 46,281 of VUQR01036597.1, forward strand.
AAAGGTGGACAAAGGTGGCCTGGTCTGAGGAATCAGATGCCTGGCCGAGTGCGTCGCTCATCTGGAGAACACCTGGCACCAGGTGGGAATAAGGCAAGCCAGCAGAAGGACTGTGATGCTGTTGGGAAACCTTGGATCCTACCATCCATGTGGATCTTACTTTGAGACTTACCACCTACAAAAGGGGGACCAGAACAAGCTTAGCAGGTGGCCATAATGTTATGCCTGATTAGTTTCTATATATATGACTTTTTTCAATCTTGCTGACCACTCAGTGTGTAAGTTATTAAAGGGGTGCAGCACAACAAATTTATTTAACCACCTTGAGCAGAGAAATCAAGGAGACGGTGTTTGTGCAACAGCCTATGTGATCTATAAAAAAAAAACCCCACAGCAAATAAACTAAGCGGTTGCACTTGAGCTTGACATCTGTAGAGAACTACTTTAGGAAGAGCTTCTTACACTTTTTCCCCCTCACTAATTTTATAGAGTTTTCAGCCGTGTGTCATACTCGCGCTTTCTGAAACAGATGGGACTTTGTCATTGAGTTCACAGGAAACCGATGAAGCTGCTGATGAAGGCCGGTAGTTCAAACCGCTTGAGCATAGTTATGTCACTACATGCTGTCTGTCACAGTACACAAACAGTGCACTGTTTGCACAGTGGGGAGATTATATATTTAAGCTAACGCTGACTGTAGGAACTAATTATGTAAATCTCGGCGGGGTTGTTCGATACTTGGGAGAATTATAATCCAGGTTATGTTGGTCAATATCAATGCCGCTGTGAACATGGGATTGTTATGGGAAACACTTTGCATAATGCTAACCATCTCAGATCGATATTAAAATGTGTTCGACTTCAGACACAGACTGAAATTAATAGCCCTTATGGCAGAGCAGCTCTGAGCTGGGTTCGAACGTGCAATCAGTCTCCTTGTTAAGGGACCAAGAGCAGGGCTGATTTGAGCCACATAAAGATAGTATCGATCCAGGCATTTAATCAGAGAAGGCAACTCTCACGTCTCTGCTTCAGTCTAGCCCACAGCTGGCCCCTTTCCCTTGTCTCACCCCTGCACTGAAGTAATGCGGGGTATCTGGCAGTATCTCTCCCCTTCTCTCTCTCTCTCTCTCTCACTCAGTCCCTGTGTCACAAACCCCTTGATTTTATTCTTCTCCTCTTGTCCCTTACTTCTACACAGAAGGGGACGGAGGGCACTCACGGCTATCAATCATTCATACAGAGAAGCACTAAGTGATGTCAGTCAGGTTGTAAGAAAGGAAGATGCTCTTCTTACTCTTAAACGCTAAAATATTTGAACCTGGTTGTCTATATGCAAAGGTCTCTCTATTGCATTGCTGCAGGACAGGTTCAAAATGATGACATGAGAGTTCATTATGGGTTAATTGCAGCTATATTTTTAGACCTTCAACATTGGCACAGTGAAAGAGGTATAAATATATAATAGATGATGTTGTACTTAAAGTTGAAGGATACTGTGCTACAGCTCTTGAGACAAACACAAATATATTATCTACACATCTTCAAAGCTTCCCAAACATTGTGGTATGAATTTTCCTTTGAAGCAGATATTAAAACCAAGAAGATAATTAATTTTCCTACCAGAGCGAGCTAAGTAAACATCATGGCATCATTTATCAGAAGAGCTAATGATTTAAGCAAAGTGACTTTGACACCAATATTTTTCCATCCTGAAACCAATGCACCCAGCAAGAAGGCAGGACTTCAGCTGCTTATTGATTTTATTAAAGAAAACATAAATTATTAAACTGTTTTAAAACAAATATGAGGAGAGTGAGCCGAGGCTCCAAGGGCACCTTGGGATTGAATTTGACTCAATCATAATACTCCCTCGCTCACGCTGCCTCATTCGTATTCCTACCCTGTGCAAACACATGCGTTTGTCATCTCCACTGTGTCTATCTGTGCGTGCGCTACAACAATAGCACAAAGATCTACCTTGTTCCGGAGAAATCGTGTGAGTAATGCTAGAGCATATCAATGAGCAGACTCTGATAATAGCTGTTTTTTTTTCCCTCTTTTGAGCCAATCACACCCGTCTTATACTCAGGATAATAGTGATATTGGTGTTTGCATGGAGACAAGCAGGCATAGTCATGTTACTGTAAGCCAATCACGGTTTTGAACACTATATGAAATCAGACTAGGATGAAAACGTTACAGTATTAGTGACATGCACCACACTTATTCTCTAACAACAGGGCTCCTAAATAAATGATTATTGATGATGGGCTAGGAGTGATTACTGAGCTCAAAAGAAAGGTAATGCGTCCTTATGGCTTATGGGGAAAAAATGAGTCCTGGCATTAACGTGTGCACATTATAAATGTGCAGTCATGTGAAGAGCATCTCTTGTTCTCTTGTCCAGTCTTCAGTTTCGGTGTCGTTCTGTGCGTGCAGGTTTTGATTTGAAGCCTTCAAACAACAAATCTGAGAAGTCCAGGGTTTATGCAGGGTGTAACTTTATGTTATTTGGAAGGCTCTCTCCAAGGTACTGGAATAAGTAGCAATCTAAATCTAAAGACTCTCAAGAGGAGTATATAAGCCTTTGGTTTGAAGAAATGCCTTAGATACTTCAGCTGGTATTGCAGTACAGTGCATGGCTCAGCTCAGCCTCTCACCACCTTATCATACACCACACGCAGCTGCAGTGCTTTGGCAATGCACTCACTCATACATCCTGGAGGTGCTACATGAGCTACTATAAAGCTCGAGTCGCAATAACAAGCCGGAGCAAGCGAGCAAAAAACTCCCGGTGCTGTTTAGCGGCACTGTGATCCTGGGTGCAATGGCAACTGAACTGCTCCAGTATTTCATGCTTTGCTCCCATGAGGCTTGTATTACTACTGCTTGCATTATGCATCATCATTCCTCCTCTTATTGAATGTATACTGAATGGATTCTACCTCACTTTCAAAACCTACATGTTTCTGAAAAAGTAAGATGCACAGATACAACACAAAACCTACACAGTACACATGTAGCGGACTGTTACTGCATGACAAGCAGTGTCACCATTACCGTGACCCCTGTTTAAAACCACAATTTTTGATTTCTATGATTTCGTGACGCGAGACAGAGCCACGTGAATTCCTATAAACTGCATTATTTACAGAGTTATAAGCCAAATAAGCTAAAACATGAAGCTACATGCAAAAACTGCATTGACCTAAATCACCAACATAGTTAAAAATGCACTAATGCAGGAGTGTGTAAATATTCATATGGGTTCATAAAAGCAAAGTCAATTACACCTCCTATAAAAGAGAAATTGCCTTTGCTAAGTATATCCCATCAAAGTAAAGACTTGTGGTGATAAGAAAAAAAAAATCCAGACTCCACTACTGCAGCAGATTTTCACTTTCTATCTCATTCTTTGAGGGTAGATTTGTTCTGTCTTCTTTAGCTTGATGTGCCAAAGAATCTAGTGAATCAACAGCAAATGGATCTGAGGGTGGGATCAAGCATCATCCTGGGAGGAAGCTTGAAGAGTGAAGAGCTACTGCAGGTGAGAGGAGAGAGGCAGATCCTGGCTCCTTGAGCATTCATCTACAAACGCACCACCACACAGCACAGCAGTCTGCGCTTGCCTTTTTGTCCCTTTGTTATCATTCTATATTACACAATGTAGTAATTCTCCATCATTACCAGAGGCCTGCTGCCAGTCAACACTGCACAGAAGCTGGCTCGTATGCTGAGACTTTGTTCTGGACAGATTGATACAGCTGGTCAGACATTGCAGAGCTAAATGCAGCTGGGCAGCGGTTGCACCCCCTACAAGCACACTCTCCTGCCTTGGATTCTTGTATCACACCCAAACACACACATACACACACACACAGTGCAGGTAGAAAAAGCCCTGGTGTTCCCCAGCCTATTTGTAGGCTATCCACAGCAGTAAAAGGACAGGGAATGACTGCAGTATATTTGTGAGAGAGGCAATAAATACCAGTGAATCGTCAGAAAATAAAGCTTTGAAGCTGCTACTGATTGTGTCATTTATGTACAACTCATCACCAATAATCATATCTGAACATAGACAGCTGCATCCAATCAGAACCCAAACATTTAATTCTTACATAGATTATTATAAATTGGATATATTTGCATCACAAGAAAAATAAATAACTGCATTTGTATATTTTTGGCTGGTTATGCTACAATAATACAACGAGAACGCACTGAGTGCGTTTGCATGACTGGAACTGCAAGACTTGCACCATCCTTTCCTGTAATGGACCCCCAGTATCAGAGGAAGCACTGTGGGCCAGAAATGTTTGTTCCAGAACAGTCTGGTGGAGATTAAAGCTCTTCACTGTCGGAGTGATTCACAGACTTGCAGCTTAGTGCTCTTTCGCACTGTGGTGTGACACCAGTCGAAATGGAAAGAGAAAGAGAGAAACACTTTGGACAAGAGGAGTGAAGCTTTGTTCTCATGACTCAGTGTTACTCTGTAAATGGGAGTGTTAATGCTCATCTTGAGGCAAACTGCTGAACATGCTGCCCCGAGTGCACAGAGCGAATGGGAGAGTGAGAGATAGACCGAAAGCAAACAGAGCTACAGAGAGTATAAAGACCTCTCGTCCACACGTCATTAAAATCCTACAAATCAGGGTGACACTATAAATTAAACTTGACAGCCACTACAATTTTAGCCTCCTTTTAAGGCTGTGCTGAGGATAATAGGCTTACAGCATGTTCTTGAACTGTGTCACTGACCAGATCCTGGGACAATCGGGATGGATCTGCATCCTGGACTCATTCTGCAACTTGAGATCAGTTAAGCTCTCAGTGACACAGGCCTAGAGACCAGTCAGCATTGTTCAGTAGCAGATTGATGTGATTGCCCTTAATTTACATGAACTCAGACTTGTCTGAAGACAACTGCCATTTACTTCCTGAGCTGCAGTTAACTCAGATGTCAATTCAGAAATAGAGAACATTCACTCTCAAAGCCAAACTTGTGCCTTACCACTGCAACCAGCATATTTGACTAATGACTGCCTCCGGCAACAACTCGCCAACCAGTTGCTAAATAAACATTTTTCCGTCCCAACTGTTGGTTATCAGGTGGGCACATGCCAGTCGTTAAGCCTCTATGAATGGGGATTTGGCAATCAATTTCATAGTGACTGCTAACAACCTTCAGCAACCCCTTGCAACCAGCTTGGGAGTGCACATTTTTCCAGTGTGACTGGTTGTTGCCAGATAGTCTCCAAGTCAAGTCCTTTGTATACATACAGTAGCCTCTCATTAAATGATAGCGCCTCACTCACGTCATTGAATCCAACAAGTTTATCTGACACTTCAAGAGTACAAAATTCAGAAAATAATCTAATATCTGGTGATTCAATAGGCCCATCGATTTTTTATGCTCTCCGGTTGTTTGTGTATGTGTGTCATCGGGCACATATGGTCACCTCACATTCAGTCTTGGACTCTTTAATTACTGTGGGCAATCTAATTACCCAATCACCATACACTCGCACTATACAGCTGTGAACAGTAGCCACCATATGGACCAAGGCAATTCATCTTGAAGATTAGACAGGTATGGCTATCACTGTGAACCAAACAGCAAGAGGTAAAAAATGGCATCTCCTGCTTGTAGCACAGTGTTAGCTCTATTTAAGTATATGAATCATGGTATATGTACTGTGTAGAAAACTCAATTAAAAATGCAGAATGCTATAGTTCACCTGAGGATAAAGTTTATATAAGAGATAAGCCCTGTAGACAGAATCAGCCTTACTCAGGTCTGGAGATATTAAGACTGTCTACATGCCTCTGTAGCAAAGGAGTGAAGCAGGGAGGCTATAAAATGTTTGACTGCACCTTGCAGCACTACTTTGTCTCTTTGGCGGTGGCCTAATCTGAAAAGCTAAGTAAGCACTTTCGCTCCTTCCTTTCTTGCCTTCCTTTAGGTCTATGCAGGCTATTTTATGAAAAAAAAATACCTTGCAATGTTTCTACATGCTTGGCATTGAAGCATTGCAGTGACTACGGGAAAAGATTGGTATGTTATTGCATTTTTCCCCTGGCTACACGATGACACTGGGGAGCCTCGGGGGCAAGATGCGACAGCGCCGTGGCTCGGGCTTGCACCAGAAATCAAAAGGAACAAACTCTTTTCCACTCCCTCTGCTTCCTCTCCGCAAAGCAGCCTCGTTTAACAAGAGAATTGAGACTCATCGTGGCAGAGCACACGGTAAAGGAAAATAGGCTGCTTCAACCCTTTGACAAGCAATGTGTTTTATTTTTAGGGGAAGAATCTTTTTGTAGGTCCGAAGGGAGAGCAGCACTAACAGGTGCATCTATAACCCTTCTATGTGCAGCAAGTCAAGCACGATTTTTGACTCACTTTTTCAACTTGTGACACTAAACAAAGTCCCAAGTGGTGTGGGTTGGATGGAAATTATGCTTTGCTTTCAGGTCAAGGAAGGGGATGTGCTGGATATGTGGCCTACAATGTAAACGAGAGCAGTGATTGCAGTTCATTTAGCAATTTCATAACCTGTTTCCGCTCCATATAAATAAAAACAGCAGTAGACTACTTTGAAGTTGTCTTGGATACACAAATTGACAAACACATAAAAAACATGGGTAGAACTGTAAGTGCTAATCAAGGGACCTTTAAGCAAAATCTATTTTAAAGTTTTAAAGTTTTTAAAATCAAATCTGTGATTTGCTTTGATTTAATTTGTGTATTCTCAGACCAGTTGCTGAATGGTTGCTGGAGGTTGCCCTTTCATCGAAAGATGCCGACTTGTCTCCAATCACTCACTCTCCAAGCTGTAGTGAAACTTGAAAAACACAATGCAAAAGGACAACATTTGCCTTCAAAGTAAAAAATAGGGTCTTACCAATGCAACCAATATATTGTAAAAGGCACACATTTTCTCTGTGAACCTCTCCATTTCTGGTTTGCATTGTACATTTTATGTTTCACTACTACTTGGTGAGTGGCTTGTGAGTGTTCGCGGGCATGTTGGTGTCCTTAATGACTGCTGACCTGTTAAAATCCAACAAAGAACTTACAATGGAAATTAGCTTTAGCTATATGCACACACATGTTAGCCTGCATTAAACAATGCTTTTGTAACTGTCAAGATTTTGTCTGCATCTGTGCCTTACAAATACAGTCACTTAGACATGACAGTCAGTTCTGGTGGCTTTAGCTCAGGAGGTAGAGCAGCTCCTCTACTGATTGGAAGATTGGTGGTTTGATCCCTGGCTCCCCCTAGTCTGCATGCCAAATATCCTTGGGGAAGATATTAACCCTTGAAGTTGCTCTCTGATGCATCTATTGAAGTGTGAACGTTAGTTTGTAAGCACTAAGACAAAAGTGCTGGTGTTTTCAATACTCTGAGAAAGTAGAAAACGGTCATGTCTATAGTAAATATTATGCTACAACCTCAATAAAAATGAAATGAATAAAACAGGAAGTTAAATTTTTGAATGATGGCCATAATTAGTCAGAAAGGAGGATAAACCGGGCGTATTCTCATATGCTAACACCTCTGCTGACAATCACAAACTGCTAATCAATCAAACTGCTTCACAGTCTGATCCACCCCTTTACACTTTCAAAACAACAAGGCAGCAGTGAGAAAAATTTACAACTCAAGGTTTCATTATGGGAATTTCCTAATCACTGACATCATAGTGACTATGTCCAGCTTTATGTCCACTGTAACCTCTACTTGTCTTGCTATTTCAAGGCTGTGTGCCTGACATTTAAACAAAGCAAATTTTCTATTTCTCATATTGTTAATGAATTCAAACAAATGCAGTCAAATTTCAAATTTTTAGGAACAGATCTTTGACCCATTCTGCATAACGCTGGAGAGACTGACAGTATATGCTCTAACAGTGATCACAGTGTCAGCTTCTCCAGGATAAAAATATCCATTGTCCTTTAAGGCCTGACCTGATGAAAATTCTTCAGAGCACTTATCTCCATGCATGTGAGCATAGCCATAATGTGCCCCTGGCACAGGAGAGAGTTAAGATTAAACTACAGCTGAGGCATCACTGTGTCAAACTCAATTTGTTCAGGGACTTGTGATGATGACCAGGTGAAGGGTTTGGGTGTCAAAGCTAAAGCACTGCTGTGATTCAAAGTAGAGGAATGCACAAGCAGTCTGAAGTAAAGAGACTTGAATTAGTAGCAGTTACCAAATTTGGCATCATGTCACCTCAGTGCATGTCATAAAAATGCAGGTGTTGGTGCAGAAAACAGCATCGAATACCAACGTTCAAAGTCAGCCTCTTGTAGGGTAATTTTTACTGCATAAAAAAATCAGCCCTTAGCACTCTGACTTGTCATACATTTAAGGAAGTGGTTTTTAAGAGCGTATTAAGGGAAAGTTGTAGTGTCAGCTCCTCCGTTATAATGCCACAGTAACACTTCTTTGAGCTGGGAGTGAGTGTTACTGAGAACTGAGCAAAACTGAGCAATGCTGCAGATATTCAGCAGGGCAGGATATAAAAGCTCCACCATCTCTATGTGTTTATCACCTGCAGGGTTAGACACAGGCCTAGCTATAAAGGTTGCCTCTTTACCGAAGCACTGCAGAGTCCCAGCAGAAAGTAGAGCATACAAAAAAGCTACAGTATATTGCAGGAAATGCACTTGAAAACTAAAAATATAACATGGCACTGGTAAGTTGGATATGTGTCAGCAAGCATGTGTGTTGCTGTGATCATCTTTGCTGGAGCCCATGAATCTCCTGCCTCGCTTGCTGCTGGGGCAGAATAGTACTTTATTTTTTTATAATCCACATTGTTGACTCTGCAGCAAAAAGACCCAATAAAAAGAGTGATGCCTCCTTGTCTGTGTTGGCGTGGTGCGACGCGGGGGTTGTTAAAGAGGTATGAATCTTTTATGAGTTACGCTACCGCTGTCGATATCAGTTGAAAGGGCCGAGACTTTGGCACCCGCCTGGAGGTGGGATTTATCTCAGCATAGCAATTGTTGCTGCGCCTGGATGCACCTATGCGATCCCGCAAATTACCCAATTACACTCCCTCGGTCGAGATTCTTCACTGACATGCATAGGTGACATGGCTGGAAGTGATTTACCCAAAAGCATAACGACCTGGCATTACAGTTCAGATAACTGTCAAGGTTCACTTTAAGAAAAAATCTGGGAAAAGGATCTTAACTTTGTTCTGTGAAGTGAGCCTCAACAGCAGCAGATTGCAGCAGTAAACACTCCTCTAAATGGCTTATTAGAGGCACGGTGGGGAGACAGAACATTGGACATAATTGCACTAGATCCCAGACCTGCTTTATGTAGGAGGGGAATGATTCACAAGTGTAAGTAGTAAGAGTTTTAATGATTTTTTATTCATGGTAAAATGTTAGAAACACTGACCCTGTTTCTGTGGTAACAGGGCTATCAGCTGCACAGGTAGGAATATCTTAAAAACATCTTAGCTTCACAGCAGACAGTGTCACCAGACAAATGTACCATTTTTATGTTTTTTACTGAATTCACAGACACTGCAGTAAAGGCCATCAGTACATCTGTTTTCATTTAAAAAAAAAAAAATGTCCATAAGCAATGCACCTGATGTATAAATCTTCAGCGAATACTGCTCTGTGTTCATGGCTACAGATTCAGAAGAACATCTGTCTTGTTTGGCAAACACTTTAAATAAGCCAAATGTTTTCTCACTGGCTGGATTTGGTGCTATTCCTGCAGCTAAATAGAACTGGGAAGATTTTTTTTTAATACATTTTCAGTATAAAGGCAGCAAACTCTTTGCAGAATAATATAACTCATGCAGCAAACCATGTTACTGTAAAACAACTATAATTATGAACTACAAGCAGTGCTTTTCAAACTTGTATTTGCTTTCTTGCCAAGATTTAAATAAGAAAGTAGTTTCCAGTATCATGCCTGTTATTTAGCTAAACAGTACATTTAGCTTAACAGGAAGACTAACAGAAGAAGGAACCAGCCTTGCCATAGATTAACCAGTAACTATAATCTAAGCAGGAGAATGACTGTACATGGTTGTGTATAAAACATGGTCATTACCACTGCTGTTCTGAAGCCTAGAGTTCAGGATTTTAGTCACTTTAATGTTTTTGAAATTGGGCATGACCATATTTGGATGAGGCAGTAAACAGTAAGCCTCGCTAAGGTACCGCGCTAGCTACCTCACTTGGCTAGCAAGGTCCATGTTAGATTAAAAGTGACATTAAATGGGATTCTACTTTGGCTAGTGAGCAATTAGCTTAGAACAGCTTGTACTTAATACAAACACTGAACTGCCACCTTAGCTGTGTCCCAATTTAGGGCCTTCGAAGGATGCAGCCATGTGAAAAAGAAAGTTTTTACAAGGTTTTATGCAGTTCTCTGAAAAGCTAAGTGCACTGTTAAAGCTTCCATGGGAATAAGGAAGGTAAACAGCAGCCAGGTGCTGCTAATCAAATGACCTTAATTAATTGATCATAAACAAGTGTAAGCGCCTCTATAAAAGCAAAAGTTTCAGCAGTTTCTGGAGTTGGTTGTTGGTTTGGAGCATTTAGGTGTGTTAACAGAATGCCACTATTTTCCAAGGAGTAGACGTCCTAGCAAATTCACCCCAAGGTCAGACCGCGCAATGCTTTTTTGTGGAGAAACTATAAAAACAAATAGCTCAATGGCTACATCTCAGGCTCTCACAGGCCTCAGCATATTAAATGCTAAAGTTCCCGACAGTACAACTAGAAAAAGACTGAACATGTATGGCTTGTTTGTAAGTGCTGCCAGGAGAAAGCCTCTTCTTTCTAAAAAGAACATGACAGCACAGGTTAGGTTTGTAAAAATGCATCTGAACATATCACGAGACTTCTGTAACAATATCTTTGGGACAGACAAGACAAAAGTAGGGATGTTTGATGTAGCACCACATTTAATGAAAACCAAACACAGCGTATCAGCTGTGATCAGTTGGGCTTGTTTTGCAACCAAAGGATCTGGGCACTTTGCAGTCACTGATTCAACATAAACTCTGCTGTATACCAAAGTATCTACAGTCGAATCTAAGGCCATCTGTCCAACAGCTAAAGCTTGGCCCAAAAGGGGCTATGCAAGAGGACAATGATCCCAGGAACACCAGCAAATTAAACTCAAAAAGAATGACTGGGCAATTGCAACACTTAGATTATTTTCTTTTTAACTTAAAGTTCAGACCTCGACAGGAATGAAATGCTGTGGCGGGCCCTTAAGAGATCCGTGCATGAATGAATGTGTGCAAACTTCAATAAACTGAAGCAATGTTGTAAAGACGAGTGGGTCAATTCCTCCACAGTGACACGAGAGACTAAAAATGCCATCCAGAAAACGATAACTTCAAGTTACCACTGTTAAAGGTGGTTCTACAAACTACTGAATCACAGGGTGCACTTAGTGTTTCACAGGACTCTATAGACCAAGTCATCCATGGTTTTGTTTTTTTTTTATGAAATTAGCTAAAAGAGAGCAAAACAAATTTTTCATACCAGGGGATAAATGACTCTATTTCTGCTGTTAATCTGGGCATTTTCACATTGCTTATGGAGACTGACCTGTTTTTTGGTGAAAACCTCAAGTAACTTTTAAATGAACTGCAGTTTCTTCTACACACTAATAAAATTGCGACCACCAAAGTCACCAGTGGGGCTCTATAGATTCCAGTTTTTATGATAACCTGAACAGAAACCTTCTATACACTGCTCTAAGACAAAACCGTTCAGGGGGGGAAAGTACTTAAGAGGAAAAGCCGAGAACTGCCTCACAAGCAGAAATCTGTATCACAGATTTTCTACAATCAATGACTAATAGATAGCTACAGCTTTTTAGAGTAAAGCATATTCTGAAACACAGAATATGCTTGTGTGTGCGAGCCAACATTAACTGCCAAGAAGCAGCGGCAAAGAGAAACCCAGAGAGAGATGGGAGACAGCCCTGGTAGTGATGGAGGAGGCAACAGCAACCAACAGGCTAACAGAGGCTGGAGGCTTACGCTTCCTCTGACTTATGGTGTTTAAGGCTTTTGCTGCTTAATTCCAGTCGATTGTTGGGCTGTGACTCAAATACATCTGTGCTGTTTGTAAAGATAAGGAAGAAAATCATTTTGTTTCTGAATAAAGTGAACTGTGTCGGGAAAGCGCCGTTCACTGGAACAAAGGTATGTGGATTTAAATGAAAATGTGTTTTTTTTTTACACAAAGACTGCAAATATGGCTTAAACAAGCATGTGAAAAGAAAGTGATAAAAACTCTACAGTGAATTTTAATATATATGCTAGTTCCAATAAGAAGATCGAGACATAACGCAGATCACTTTTCACATCCTTTTATAATGTAATTAGAAAAAAAATCTCAAAGCTTATTGAATTTCATCCTTTTTCCCTCTGATGGTTTCCAGCAGTAACAATACAGATTCTACACTGCCTTATTAAATATTCAATATCCGAAGCGCCAGATCCATCAGGCCTGCTTACTGCACGCCACTGACATTGCTGAGGAAATTTCTTCATTTGGTGGCACAATCAATAGCTCATTACAGCAGCTTTACACTGTGTTGTCTCTGGGCAGGCCCTCTGGTTTAATTCCCCCTGCATCACAGGCCTATCTGATCTGTCCATCTTCATCATGCAACACAGAGAAACAGCCTCCTGCTGAACAACAATTACACTCTTATCCTCACACCAACTTATCGCTCTGTGAGTTGAGTTTTTTTTAAGAGAGGGAGTGTGATGAGGCTATATGTTCGTGTGCGACAAGGAAAGATTTGAGCAGTAAAAAAAAAAAAATATATATATATATATATATATTATTACTAC
>VUQR01036597.1:99854-114617 GCA_015108515.1 Hemichromis elongatus
AAAATCAAAGTCTTAAGAGCAAATCACTGGATGATTCTCAGGTATCTGTTTAAAAAAACAAAACAAAAGTGATGGATGCACAGTGAATACAATAGTAAATTAGCGATATATTTCAATATAATAGCGATGCAAATAATATCCTGATACCAACTAGGATTTAAAAAGCAGAGCTGTGGTTGTCTGGACAGAGAGCTCGGCAAAGCAAAGGGTAAAAATCCTCTTTTTATGATCTTCTACATCTGTTGAATGTTGGCTTTTTAAATTGTATATTATGTGCATGTATATATGTAGTACCACTGATGGTAATTTACATTATTATTATTATTATTATTATCATTATCATTATTATTATATTTCAATTTAATTGGTTCATTTAGCCTCCGTTTAATCGAAAACTCTTAATTACGAAGATATTTTTAGGTAAACCTATAAGAAACCATTTAAATGACTTTAAAATAGGTTATAGGTAAATTCTTTAATTACTTTCTTACTAAAGATAAAAAAAAAAATGCATTTGTAAAGCAATAAGACTATTAATTTACATTAATTTACAGAGCTGATTAAGTCATCTATTACTCCATTATCTTAAATAAATAGTATGAAAAGATTAAGATTTTTTTTTTCCTTTAAGCCCAATTTTTGTACATATTTGTACATATTTAGCTTTACATTCATTGTCCCTTTAACGCAAAACTTTATTTTTCCGGCCTTCTGTCTGGTCTGATGGTGTCAGTCATTTACTTGCAGGAGAGTCCTCCTCCTGAATGCACTTTTCCAAAAAATGTATTATCACTCCAAGACAATGTCTCAAACCCGAGCCCCGGGCTTTTATTCTTTACAGCTGTTGTGTTTTTGTGGGCTTCCTCCTTGCGGCCTTTGCTGTCTGGACCACATTTGGAGGCGAGCCGCCTCTAAATTGTAGACTTGCTGTTTTGAACACTTTTTTTAATGGGTCTTTTTGAGTTGGGGGATTTTTGTTAAGGAAACGTGGTTTGTCTAAACAGGATATTTTGGTTGTCATGTTTGTGTGCTTGCTGAATTCTGTCTTTTTATTTCAATAACTGCTGGCTCCCACATTTTTCATGAATCTAAATAGAGCCCTAGATTCCAGAACGAGTGTCTGTTGACGTAGTTGCATCTCAGTTTTAATGCCGGGACGTCGTGCTTCCTGTCTCGTTTAATAAGAGATCCAGTAAATAAAACAAAGTAATAGACCGGGTTTACCCGACTACAGGTGCGGCAGCTCCGCATGCAAACGCGTGAGAGCCAAACTGAGATGTTAAAGCGGCGACGCAGTGAAGTGAGAGTGCAGCCAGACCTGTTAATGCTCTTGTTCTGTTGCAGAACTATTTAGCTATGCTGTCATAAGCAAGTTTAGGTATTTATTGCTGCCATTAATGACTTACAGGTTGAAGGATTGTGCAAAGTTCTTTTCGCCAGGCGTCTGTGTGTGTGTGTGTGTGTGTGTGTGTGTGTGTGTGTGTGTGTGTGTGTGTGTATAGTTACAGTTGAGAGGAAATGGGGAAAGGTTCGGCTGGAACACGCTCACTCACGGCTGTTTCCTCTGAACTCGTGTGAGTTGGATCATTTGGCACGACAGAGGGAGGGAGGGGGGACCATCCATAAACAGCAAACACATCTGCTCCGCTAACATATACGGCCAGCACTGAAGATGGAATACAAATTAAATAGTCACTATTGTGTGAACTGGTTTTAACATTTCAAAATAAACCTCAATAATATGCAAATTGGCACATGCCTGATGAATAAATCTGGGCGTGGGGTAGGAAACTGGTTTAAATGTATAACTAGAGGACAAAGTACAACTGCAGCTTTGGCCTTAAACGAATGCTTACAGTAAGCACAAACATTACAGGCAAAGACATCTTTGGATTACACTGTTAATATTTTTATTTTATGAATATGCAAAAACATTTAACGTGCCAGATTTTGCAATGCATTGCAGTTTTCTCAAAACGTTCACCTTTATATGCTAAACTAGTAGCGTTTACTTTACTTACATGTGCAAGACTTTATTATCTGAAGGTTTTAGAGAAGTGTTTGTTTATATACTGCGCCGCATCTCATTTATTTAAAAAAAAAAAAAAAATCTTGTTTCAAGCGAATTTAGTGAAAAATCTTTTTCTATTTCAATGCCAGTCGGTTCATTTTTTTATCCTGATTACCAGGAATCGGCACTTCTTTTAAATCCTCGTGCTAAAATTAGATTAGATAAGATCGTTTAACAAAATGCACTCATAGAAAGTTGAATGAACAGCCCTGAATGATACACAAACTTTAAACTTTCTGTTTTTAAAAAAAAGTTAACTCTATTCCTATATATCAATTTAGGCCCTTCTTTCATTGCCTTTTTTTTTTCTTCTTCTTCTTTTGTTCGCTAGCATGTGAGAAGGATGTGCAGAAAGTCTGCGCTAACTCGTCAGAAGAACACCTGCAGCCTTTCAAGGACAAGATGGAGGGATTCGTCTGCGCTGGTGGGTGAAGCTGACATTTTCCTGTTTATCTAAAACAAAGAAACTTATTTTTCTTTGTAGTTTTACTCCTTTAATCCCAATGCATCAGCATGATAATGTGAATGCTCATTAGTGGGCCTGACTCATGTGAAGGTGTTTTAAAAAATAAATAAGTAAAGTATATTATAAGTAAATAAACATTTGGAGAGATGATTTACAACCAGTGAGATGGCTGCAAAACCGAGCTTAGGCAGACAGAAAGGCCCCGTTTTCACCCTGACACACAGCATGGGTCCTTTTAAAAGGGGGAGCTGTAATTGTGTTTTGTTTTTTGCTGCGTCCCACAGTCAGCTAGTTGGTAGAGAGTCCGTCTCCTGGTGAACGTGGGTGTTTTTGTTCTTGCTGAGAAGGGGCGTCTCGCTGCCCTGTAAGACAGCATGAGGACGGGAGTCTACAAGCCTGTAGAAGAGATCACGTTGCGTTTAACATGGGTCCTATGTACTCGTGAGTTCCATAAAGCTGGCAGGACATCTTTAGCCGTGGCCTAATAAAGCCGACTCACCTCGGTGGATCACTCTTGGGAACCAGGAGCGGACCTTCCCTGACAAACTCGGACCATCTTGTCGTCTGTCTCCTTTCTAACCATCGCCTTATCAAAGTCCTCTAGTACTCCCTCGATTTCTGCTTAACGTTATATTTTTCTTGATGCAACTGTTTTTGTGATTTGACACTATATAAATGTAGCTTTTTAACAAAACTATAAATGACACTTTAGGGCTAGGATGTCAAACTCATTTTACACAATGGGCCACACATAGCTCACTTAAGGGGGACAAAGCAGTGAAACTCCGCTTTTTGACGGTGTAAAGAACTTTAACTGCACATTTTGACGCCTCAGATTTCTTAATATAAGAAGTAAATTCTGCTGTACATAAAAGAAAGCTCTCAGCACGACTCTTTGTGCTCAAAAACAACAAAATTAATTCATAAAACTACAGAAATAGTATATTATTGCACAGACTGTGCGTTCTGTTATAAAACAGAACGTTCTTATTAATTTCTAGAAATTGTGATCACTGTGGATCCACAAACATCAATGTCCATAGTAGATAGTGGGGGAAAAAATCATCACTTAAATACTCTGGCGTAGTATAAATGTCAGCGTGGGAGGTCTTTATCAGTAGAAAAAGCTGTAACTTAAAACTTATGAAAAAGTTAGAAAACCAAAATTTATGCCCTCCTTCACATTTTCCAAAGCTATCCAGTGGACCGGATTGGAGTTTCTTCCAGGGCGTTTCTGATCCCTGGACCTTATGTTTGATATCCCTGCTTTAGGGTGATGAGAATTCCTGGATATTACCCAACAGGAAGAGTGCAGGAAATTCACCCACATCTGATTCAAAGCACCTTCATTAACTGGAGTGGGAATTCAAAGAAGGCAACAGCGGTAGCTTTAATATTGTGATCACATCTTTAGGTAGTGCCTGCATAAATGGATACTATGGTAGTAGAAACTGAGCAGTGAGCCAGTTGAACGCTCGTGTCTCAAAGGCTTCATACCTGAATGGCAGTATTCAAAGATAATTACCAGACTTCCATTAAAAATAAATTCATGTAAATGCTCCTATCCTGTAGCCTTTAGCCTGATATTTGCATGTTCTTTTATTTTAATTTCTGCATCCAATGTCCAACCCTAAATTCATCTTGTGTTTATTTGATCTCGTATACTGATTTTCTGGAATAAGCCTTTGTTTGTTTCCATGTTGTTTGTTTAATCTTAAAATTAAATAAAAAAATCCAGCTCACATTTTTTTTAACACATCTAATCAACCACTTTTTTTTTTTTTCTTTGCTGTTTTATTGGACGCTCTTTGAAACCTCTGGGGATACTGACACTGGCATATTTTTCATGTTGAATATACACCGTGACTAATTGAAAACAAATTCCTGCTTCTTTTTTTTTTTTTATCCCGGCTTGTGTAAATCTCGTTTCACCGTCTCCCCTCGGAAAATGCGTGTGTATCATCGCCGCCTCACGCTTCCTTTGTTGTCAGTGAGTCAATAACCAAAACTGCGCTCGCTCAGACTGCCTGTGAATTACGTAGATGAAGTGAAATTTGCGCTTAACAACTGTCCAAGGAGCCACTTCTCATCTAAAGTCTTTGAGATGTGTCTCCGTTGTGTTAGAGTAGTTGAGTTGGGGTTTTTTTTGTTTTTCTCCAGCATCCCCTCCCAGACTGCCCTACATCTCTTTGTCATCTGGCTGCGAAGTAAAGCGGCAGTTTGGGAAAGTGTGTCAGAGTTTTAAAGCCTGGCTTTATTGTCCTTCTCAGCATGCGCGACTCATAACTTTCTAGTTAGCGACTAGTGGTTTCATGTTTGCACGGGGGAGCGGAGGAAGCGAAACTTCACACATCCTCTCCCTCTCTGAGCCAATCTCTCCCTCGCTCTCCCTGAACCCTCCCTCCCGACTTCTATGCCACCTCTGCAAAGTCGCACCGGAGGGGTACCTCAGGCGCCAGCCTGACCCCCACTGAGACTAACGCCATTGGTCACGGCCCCACTCCTCTCCCCCCCTCACCTCCTCCCTTTATCCCAGACATTGCCACCCCACCTCTTCATTAGGTTTAACTTAACCCTCTTGCCCACATATATGTTAAAAAAAAAAAAAAAGAGAGAGAGAGATGAAAAGTAAACCGGGTGGTTGATCGAAGGCTTTAGTTCACCTTCTCCCAGAAGACCCCCAAACCTGCCTTTGAACAATTTTTTGGAGACTTCCCCCTCTTAAATCTTCAAGTAGGAAAGGTCCCCCATCATTGTAAAAAGGATGAATCTGGAAAAATGCTATAAATCTGAGATCACAGGCACTCTCTGGCCCTAGATAAATTCTTGCACCTCAGCCTGGCCCACCGCACACATCTGCCTTGCATTTAGACACTTTTACATGGCAGGAGTCCACAGGAGCCTCCAGTTCCCAAGCCTCTCCGCTCAGCCCTCCACCCGGCTTCAGCACTGCATCGGCAACACACACACACCTCCGCTAACAGACCACCATCTCCGAGCTGAGCTGAGGATTTGCTCTCGTGGGGACTCTCGTGCACAAACACGCAGAAGTAATGTCAGACTCTACAAAGTGCTTAACTGTCACTTGGACAACATGCTCACTGTCAGTAACATCTCAACCCCAACAGCCCTTCTTCTTCTCCCCTCAGCTTTGAGGATGATTAATGAACACAGCGCCCCCCTCTGGAGTCCGCTTTTAATGAAACATTTGGCTAGCGGTGTCTACACAAGCCTCATATTTTTCCCCATGACCTGTCTGAATGTTTTCTTTCAGTTTTTTTTTTTTTGTTTGTTTTTCTGCAGCTCAGAAGGAGCATTCTGCTGAAGAGGACCAACTTAATGCAGCACAGAAGAGGTGAGACATGCACTGTAACAGCTACAAGCTAATAACTGTTGGAAAAAATTACACTCAAACAAACAAAAACAAAAAAATCACATTTTCCCATCGACACAGGGAATATTGCCAAGTGTTAGTGATTGCAGACGTCACACAGCTGTGAGTGACGTAGAAAGTCTCAATACTAGGAAATAAAGTTTGTGGTATCTGATAACCCTAATGCTTTCTCTGCATATTGTTGTATATGCATATTAAGGATTCTGCAAAGATTTTTGGAATGGCTGGCTTTGATGAGAGAGTTGGTCATTCATTGGAGAGGTATAAGATGATTTACATTTCACATTTATTATTGAAGATTCAGCTCACATTCATACATGCACAGGGAGATATTATTTATCTTTAAGGCATATAAGCAGCATGTCTTGCGCTTATCACCCACCTACTTCCACTGGATCCTCTGTGCTTCCTCCCCTGCAGTTCCTATCATTCTTATCTGCCATGTTTTGTGCAGAAGACTCCTGAGATTTTCTGAGAGGCATCTGATTTATAGGCGCGAGACCCACCAGCAGCTGCTGAGCTCACCGTCCGAGAGAAATCATATCTGGAACGTTTCATATTGGAAAAAGATGGTGGAGCAGACAAACAAAGCAAATAGATTATTTTTTTTGCCGTGTTTGGATAGAGAGCGGGCTTGTTTGCTTTGCATTGTAACTCGCCCGCTTCCAAGATAAATCACAAAAAGCACATAAAGGAGAAAGCGAAAGGCTCTGGATGCACGTAAACGTAAACTATAAACAATTAGAAAGTTGATTGCTTTGGACAACACTATAACTCAGCAAATGGCCCCGAAATGTTTCACGCTGCTGCTTTGAGCCAAGATAATCACCGAGAGTATGGCTGCACCTCTCCTCCTCCCCAGTCCCACCCTCGGCGTATAGCGATGTTTCTGTTGAACCAGACTGAAATGTGCGCACGCGTGCTTTTGTCTGCACCCCCTTGTGAATGAGTGACACCACTGTAATGAAGGTGTTGAACTTGGAGGGGAATATTGATCAAAAGGGCCCCGCAGCTGACAGCACCTTTGGCTTTAATGAAGTTTTCCTTTAATTTCATCTAAAGAGGGGGCTGGCTGACTGGTGCTAGGTAGAGCAAGAGGGAGGCAGGGGTCTTTCTCAGGTTCCCACAGAGCCACCTCGTAAAAGTGACACGCCGTTGATGAATATGGGCGTCAGAGGGCTCTCTGGGCCCTGGGTGGGCTCTCACATCTGTGCTGGATGAGGGATCTTCACACAAAAGTATAACAGCAGCAGTGGTGAGATTATGGCTTGTGTTAATAAAAGAAATAGACAACACATCCTTAGTGCTACCTAATACCTCAGTCTAGTTTAAACGCCTCTGAGTTAAAGCTCACACGTGCACACACTCACACACACACAGCAGGGCTCAACTGGGAAATGTGAATAAGGATTTTGACAAGATCTGGGGCTAGATGTCAAACCTGAGCATGATTTCACACCAGATGTTACTGTTATCGGTCACCAAGCCTCCGTGTAAGCCTCATATGTTTCCGGGTTGTCCTTTCCCCTCTCCCGTCCTTGAGAGCGCAGCGTTTCAGGAGCGTCATGAGTACAAGTACATTTCTTCAAATTTGGCACACGGACCCACTTGGCCTCAAATTTGAACTGAGTGCATTTTGTTAATCAAAGTCACTGTGACCTCAGAAAACACATTTTTGGCTGTAATGCAAGAACTCTTGCACCAATTATGAAACAATTTCAGGCAAATGTCCAGTTGGATGGAGTGATGATGCCATGACTTTTTATACCCAAAAGTTCAAGGGTCAAGTGGCCAATACTGACCGCTATAAATCAGGAGCAGAGTTTTTCATATTTTCATATTTGCCCTGACACTTATTTAGTGGAGGTTTTTCACCCAGTGTAAGGCTCGGGTGGCTGACAGATCTTCTATGTTTCATGGCCTTAAGATGTGTGGAAGCATCGGTGTTTCAGAATCTTCTGTGACAGCGACAACTTTGTGTTCTGTCAGTGTGAGCTTTATTAGCTAGGGTTGTGAACACATGCGAGGAATACGACTCTACTTTTTGTTTCTCGTACTGATGTAATGTGCTGATACAGTAGACATAGAGCAGAAAAAGAACAAACAGCAACCCTCATTGGAGACCAGTCAGATCAATTACTTTGTACATTTTGTTAGATCGCACATCACAATCAGTACAACAGGCGGTGTTCTCTCTCCTTAGACCCTCTCCTGGGATGAGTCACAGCTCACATTCATTGGTGATGATGGTTCATTTATTATTTGGAATTTATTGTTTCTTGCCACTTTTTGTTAAGGGTAAAAAAAAAAGAGATTTTTCAATATAATATAACCATGTTTGATTCAGGTAATTATTATCATACATACATTTTATTAACAGCAATGCAGCTGCACAACAGCTTTCATCAGTTATGAGGTTTTAGTTTGAGTTTGTTTCTTTTATGCAACCTTTATTTAAACAAGATGTTTTTGAGAATTCGCACATATAAAATTATAAACCAAATGCATCATCAACACACATGCAGTACTGTGCAAAACATTTGGCCACCTCTCATTTCTTTGTTTTGCTTTCAAGGAACCGGACTTGGAAATTCCATCTTTAGGCACTTTGTAAACAGCAGCCTGTCGCAAAAACAGATCGTTTGCTTTTATTTCTTTAAATTATGAAAAACACAACACAATTTGACAGGCATCAAATAGATTTGTGCACCACCAACATTTTCATTAACAAAGAGCTGTTAGCTTAACCCTTTGAGGCCGGTCAGAGCGGGAATGCTCTGTTTTGCGTAACTATTTTTAAATGCCTGTAGAACCGCAACCACATAAGCTAGTGGAATCTTGATTCTTTTCTCTTTTTTTTTTGCATATGAAACCAGAGGAGTTGTACTTACATCTTATGCCATCAGCTTGTCCTAGGTCACCGTTTCCTTCTACATATAGCTTTGCAAAGTTGCATAAAAACCACTGGCAGCAAAAACATAATATTCCAGAAACAAGTTTTGCTGATCCGATCAGCTGTTCATAACACTTCCTATGTTGGATTAGACGTCACCACGAACTATCGAATGTCCGGCATTTCCTGCAGTCAGTGACATCATTTTCGCGAAATTGTAGTTTTTTTACCTTTAGTGCCTAAATAGCCTATACTCGTGTTTTTAAAAGTCATGTTTGACTTCATGCTTTTCTGTTTAGTTTCTGGGATGCTTAGAATTGTAATTGCACTGCTGGAAATAGTTTATTTTGATGCACAAGCTGTTTTTCTTGCAAATTTGCATTATAATATATATTTTCATTTTTCCTGCAGTATATAAAAATTGGTGTATCTCAAAAATAAAACTATGAAGAAACTCAAATTAAATTTCCTGTGGTTGGAAACTCTTTTGTGCAACTTTTTTGTATTTACACTTTTGAGGGATAAACCTCTCAAATTTCTCTAATTAGAAATATATATGTTAAAAAAAAAAAAAAAAGGTTTTCAATTTTTCTGTAGTCCATTGCATTTTTACTATGAATTGAATGCTTACATATTATTAAAAATTTGGGCTCTAACGGTTGTATGGATGTATAACAACTTGAAATGCTCCCAAAAATGGCACTACAGCATGTAAAAATATAAAGATAAGCTCTGGCGGACTTGGTTCTATGGTAGGTCTTAAAGGGTTAAGTTTGTCTTAAAAAAATTTTTAGGAAACTCCCAAGGCATTACAAGCATACCTAAATAGAAAAAACAAAGGAACTCTATCAGTCATGGATTGTCTACAAAAGAAGCACCAAAATGAGGCCAATCTCCAAAGAAGCACTTTGAATGTCCTTTAAGAAGCCTGAAGACTGCTTAAAGAAATGACAAGGAAGCTTACCTGAGAGAGTTCAGGCTGTGTATTGAATAAAGGTGGTTATACCAAATACTGACTTTCAAGCTCAATAGAATTGTACAGAGTCTGTTTTTGCCCTATATGCTGCGTTTGTTGACTGTTTCAGGGAGATGTGTTTAGTTTGTTCTGAAGGTTATTCCATGTCCAAGATGCAAAATAGGAGAACGAGTACAGAAAAATATCCTGGGTAACTTAAGGTGGAGTCATCATAGCAGCTGATTGCAAGTGTTTAGCTTTTCAACAGATAAGAAGGGAGTTTACTCAGTATGCCTTTTACACAATAAAAAAAATCAACTGTACTGTTGTCTCCTTAGACTTAATGAAGACCAAGAAAGGCACTTAAGAGTATACAATGATGTATACTAGACAGCCTAGACAACTGAAATGTGATACAATAGCTTGCGTTTTTAATTAAGTAACCTAAAACTAATTGAGCAAAAATGTTTGTTTTGTTTATTTTTTGTTGTTTTTTGTTTGTTTGTTTTTTGATCTGTCCATGTTGAGCACTGAAACCTTTCTTCCTTTTCTTCAACATGCACTTTTAATTTGTCTGCTTCGTATTTGGGCTCCACTGAGGTTTTCTGGTTCTGTCCTCAGTTCCGTCTCATTACGTCTCCTTCTTCCCCATCATGCTCAATTTCATTTGGTCCAAGTGCCAACTCTATAGCCATTGTGCAGTTATGGTTTTGCTGCTGCTAGTTGGTATATTACTCTACTCCGTCATTACATATGAAAAAATGGCCTTCGCTTTGTGCCTCTGCTGAATCAGCCAGCAACACGGGGGGTTACGTCTGTAATCTTTTTGCTGCCAAAACAGAGGAATGCGGAGTTGCCTGTCCAAATACTTTGCTGATTCTCACGTCTGTTCATGGTTTTGTAATGGGTCTTTTTTTTATAGCTGTCAGTGAGGAATGCCGAGCTGTGGGCGCTGCAGTAAAACCCTCTCACGGCAATGGCATCATAGCGTGGATTACTGACATGTCGTCATATGTGCAAAAGTGAAATCAGCCTGCGATCGCAAAATGAACAAAGGTCCGCTTGATTTTGTTTATGTTTTCTAGGTATGTGAAAGTGTGTTTGCATCTGTTTTGAGTAAAGCTTTGTGTATCAGCTTGTTTCTGCTTGCTCATGAGGCTAAAAGGAAAAGCTTGTTGCCCTGATTAAGTGCACGCTTTTGACATGATGACCCAGGGTCAAGAGATGAGCCGGTGGAGAAGAGACCCAGTTCGTCATGCCAGAGCAGACAACAAAGCTGCCTGTGACGGCGCGTCTGTTTAGGTCAATCTAAACATCTTGGAACCTTTTCTTCTTCTAGCTGCTTCTTCTTTAGATTACAGGATGATCTACAGCACTCTCCTGTTTTGTGCATCCCAGTAAAAATGACGCATCACTTGGAAATGGGAAGCAGGCTCATGCAAAATCTTTTTTTTCCAAACTTCTAGCTGTGCCGTCTGGTCACCATATTTTGTACCATTTGACTTCAAGTGAACTTGTCTCAGATTAGCGTCATGCAAAAGCCACCTAGCATCTGGAGGTCAGAGCGTATTTGGGCGTCAGTGGGACATGGGAGCATCCCTTGAATCATGGCCCCCTTTTATCAACCCTCCTTTTTTGACAGGCACAGGCCAGAAAATGTCTTTCATGTTTGGGTTAGAGAAGGGGGAATCTGAAGCAGCAGGCTGCTTTTCATGCCTTGTGTGTGCCGCTGAGAGCCTTGTGAAGAGTTCAGATTTGGTTACAATTGAATTAAGCTGAGGAGCTGGCCTTAAACAGCGTCATAGCTGTGAGTAGAAACACCCCTAAAAATCCAGACTACTTTTATTCCTCTGATTTGTCTTTGTGTTTTGTTTTTGGGTGCATTCCCGTCTTTGATTTGTCTGCCAGTGAACATGTTTGTCAGTTCCATAGTAGTGTGTGTGTGTGTGTACTTGTTTAAGTGTGTTTGTGAGGACCACTATACTTGTAGTGACCAACAATCACTTGTCTGGACCAAATGCTGACCTCACGAATTTGAAGGCATTTTTGAGCATCAAAATATGTTTTTACAGCTGGAGTTACAATTAAGTTATGGTTAGAGTTAGACATTCATTTCTGATGGTTTGGTTAGGAGGCTAGGAAAAGCATTGTGTGAATTTGATGTCCTCACTAATATGTGAAAACTTGTGTGTGTTGTTTGTTAGAGAGACAGAAGGATGGTGTGTGTGTGTGTGTGTGTGTGTGTGTGTGTGTGTGTGTGTGTGTGTGTGTGTGTGTGTGTGTGTAGGAATAGGAGCCTGTTCTTGGCTGTCTTCATTTCTTCTGGCAGTCTTCCCATGCAGGCTGTGGAGGTCAATGTGATAATGGAGCTGCCGCTACTGGCTCTCCCCTGTGGCCCAGCAGGGTGGACACTCTCCTTCCAGCTCTGTTTCTCACCTCTCCTGCTGACTCTAAATCCATCATTTTCTCTCTACGTTTTACTATTTTAAACTTTTTCCTCTCTCACTCTCTCTGGTTTCATGGGTATACATACCTTAACTGCCTTGGACTTTCTAATGTTGTTTAAAATCCAGATTAGTTCACAAAAACATACTTTCAGTTAAAATCCGAGATTATTTATATGTGTTTATGTGTGATAAGACAACGCTGTTTGAGCCTTGCTGTGTTTCTACCCCTCCCTACAGTTTCCAGGACGTGGTGAACTACTTTGGTGTTAAGCCAAAGTCTGGGGAGAAAGAAGTACCTCCGAGTTGCATCTTTATGCTCTGGTATGAATTCTGCAGCGATTTCAAGAACACTTGGATACGACAAAGCAAGATTATCTCCAAGGAGAGGTGAGCTGGTACCACTACCTGGGTAATGCTTCAGGAAGGACATTATCATGGAAACTGAATAATCAAGTCACTGAATAATCAAATAATCTTTAAAAAAAGAAAAAAAAATGACTGAATTTTCCCTGGTTTTTTTGGTTTTGTTTTGTGTGTTTTTTTTGTGTGAGTGTGCTAGAAATAATCATTCTGTTTAAAAAAGAAAAGAAAAAGAAAGAAATAATGTCAGGAAAGGGAATGTAAAACTTTGCAAGACTCCAAACTCAAAACATAATCATTTTAGACCACACTTCTTTGACCTTCGGATTGGTGCTTAACACCTCTGGACATCATGTCAAATTGGCACTAATTGCACAAGGGTGATGTGCAGATGCTGGGTTTTAATTAAAGCAAAGAGGGAGACCATCAAAGAGGAGGTGAATGGGGAGTAGCTGAGGCCTTGGTCCTGCGACTGGGGCCTAAATTTATGATGTTTCCTCTGACCTGAGGCATAATTGGTAGTGGGCTGGGGGGGGTTCTAGAAAAAGGACCAGCAAGCAGACAGTGGCCTGTGGCGGTGAAAAGGCTGCGTGTCATTAGAGAACTGATAAACACCGTAGCGATGCTAAGCTCTCGCTGTCCGGAGAGACTGTGTGGTCACTTTTGTGCCATGTTATTAACTATTACATGTTTGCCTCTGGCTTCTTCCTTTCTTTTTTTTTTATTTATTTATTTTTTTTAATCGTTTACTAGGTAATCGAGCCTCAAGTTGCTCACACCTGATTGTGCTTATGTATACTTAACTTAACTTAAATACTGTTTGTGAACTCATAAAAAGCCAAGTGTTTTTTAAAGGTTGCCTCATTATCTCATCAAACCGCTGTCATTCTCTGCTGCTTCCCACTTAAAGGGCTTTCACTGACCGCAAACCCCAGAGAGGATCAGAGAGAGAGTGTGTGTGTGTGTGTGTGTGTGTGTGCACACAGGGTGCCTCAGGAAGATATTTAAATGTCTTGCTCTTATAAACAAGCTCACAAGAGTCCAAAGATGAGAGGCTTTGTTCTTTATCTGGTTACACTTGGTTCCAGATTGATTTGCAGAAGTTTGTACTTCGTTTAGACTGTCTGCTAATGTGCAGCCTCGCTGGTCGCTTTCTTTTTTTTCTCTCCATAGGTTGAAGGAAGCTCAAGAAAACATCAAGAAGATCACAGCAGAGAAGAGCGTCGAAACCAAGAAGGTCAATGCCAACAGTCTGGTAAGAGCTAATCTGTATTCAGCAACCAAATAGAATTTCCCAAAAGCCGCTCTTTCTTGTGTCGCCGCTGAATCTTTTTGTGGTTCTTGCCAACAGAAAGAGAGGTTGCGACAAAAGGAAGCCAGCGTGTCCTCCAGCTGAGCAAAATGATAAGTGACAGAGCAGAAGCAGCACGGACCGGCGGTGGTGCGCCAGGAAAGCGTGCAGGGCCCATCCATCCTGCAGTTACCACCTGCCTCAGCAGCACTGGACCCTACCCTCAGTACCCCGTACAGACTCACAATAAAACGTGGTCAGACTTTTACTTCTCCCACTGCCGTATCTGTGCCCCACTAATAGCACTGGACACCCCTTCCCCTGTTCTCCACCGCCTTCCCTTCGAGGCTTTTTTTGGCACATCCCCAGTAAGCGAAGACGATTGGCCGCCACAGCCGCAGCGAGGGGAGTCATAAAGGCCAAAGGGTTGACCTCATTCATGCAGCATGGCGTGACCCCTGAGTGCCCAGCTTGTGAAAGGTCTCCAGGGTTCAGCGGGATGCACAGCAGAGCCAGCTGACACATCCACAAGCCTCCTTCTGGACCTCTTCAGAAGCACGAGAAATGGTTTCTTTTCCAAACTGTATCACATGGCGTATGTGTTAAAACAGTCTGCAGTCTGCCTTTCTTAGACGTTGTTGTCAACCTACAAACAGATATGGCTTTACTGGAAGTGTCTGCTGGGAGGGGGAAGAAAAAAAAATCACTGTTGACAAAACAGATCTCTCACTCGGAGCAGAGAGAAACAAGTTCCCTATGTCTTTTCCTGCAGCGGGTAGCTTTTCATTCACCACGGCTCATTAAAAGTCTTGTAAATATGTCATGTAGAAAACCTGTCAGGGAATGTACAGCTTTTGGAAATATGATAGATTACCTACGCTGGGCT
>VUQR01036597.1:118402-135461 GCA_015108515.1 Hemichromis elongatus
A
The DNA here is from genome assembly GCA_015108515.1 of Hemichromis elongatus. Classification (NCBI taxonomy): domain Eukaryota; kingdom Metazoa; phylum Chordata; class Actinopteri; order Cichliformes; family Cichlidae; genus Hemichromis; species Hemichromis elongatus. The sequence goes on from VUQR01036597.1 coordinate 118,404, forward strand.
AAAACCCCCCCCAACCCCCCCCCCCCCCTTCTTCTTTGTTGAAACAACATGAAAAGGAGGCTGAATTAATTTGAGTGACATCAGTCCAAATAAACTATAGAAGAATATAATTATGTTCCCATAATTATCCATTGTCAAAAATATGTCACATGTCCTGTATGTGGAGCCGTTAGTGGCTCCACACTCGCGCAGCAATAGAGCAGTTTTGCTATTTCTATAAGTTATATATCGCCATGTTAAAACAAAAACAAAAACAAATAGAAATACCTGCTGTGCAAGACTCTGCTGCTAAAAGTGCGATGATCTGGTCCTGTAGCTTCTCTGCCGCACCTTCCGAGATGATAGGTACCTACTGATGTCGACTCTGCACTGGTGGGACTGTGGATGGGTGGGAGACTAAGCGCTCCATAGACAGGGGCCAGGGGGTTTAATACAAATTGCTACAGCGCCGGACTGTCTCCCTTTTAAATGTCTGCCAGCTGAGATGTGCACAGCAGTTATTGGCTAAGCACGATGTAGAAAATCAAGACTATCCGCCCCCTCAACACTTCCCTTAACTTGCAGAAAACAGACAACCAAGAAACATCGAAGGAAAGCAGGCAGGGAGGGAGAGGGAACTGAGTGCATACTGGGGGGAAAGGAAAAGTGAGATTTGTTTCTTTTTGTTTAAATGTTTTACGAAGATACGACCATTATATGTAAACGTGCTACTACAAATGAAAAGAGGAGTGCGAGCTTCTAAAGCAAACAAATGCGATTACAGACAAACTTTAAAAGACGAGCAAAAATGCAGCACCTGCGAATCAACACAGCACGTACAGACACCAACGATCCACCGGTTGGTCGAACTCCATTTCTATCCATTCAGCCGGGGTGATGGACGTCCAGCCTGAAATAAGGGTAGCCCGCAATGTATCACAGACCTGAGAAAAACAAAAATCATTTATAGCATTTTTTGTTCCATTGCTTTGTACATGCGTAGAAAAAGTGCAGTGGTGTAGCCAATAGAGTAAGCCAGAGTACATCTGTTCATTTCTCACCCAAACAACTCACGTGATCTCAGTTTAGTCTACATTTTATTCTCTCCACTTTAAACTATTTGTGTTGTTAAAAAAAATCAGTCATCTTCAAGAGGACGTTTAGAGTTAGTCTCATAGAAGATGTTGTATCCTTCATGTTTGGCATAATTGGAGGCATAAATGTTTGCCTTGTTATTTAAAAATAGGCTAATAGTTCTTTAAACAACGGCGTGATTCTAAAACCCCGTTGACGGATTTTTATTTATTTTTGCCAAAAACCTGGCAACCCTAAAGTTTTTCTTAACTACAATAATCATTCCAGCCCTGTGAAAGGGAACTTTTAGGAAGATGACGAGTAGCCGCAACATCTTCCCCCAGCATAAACTCATCCGCGTATTACATTGCCCATTCTGGCGTATTTAGGGGTCAACGTGATGAGTCAACAATGCCCCCTAAAAAGACCATGCGCTTCGGTCAGTGCAACATGAGTTCAAAGCGTGGCATTCTGCGCCAAGTCTAGTCATACCTCTCACACACACGAAAGGAGGCAAGCTTCCAAATGGGCTGAATAAATCTCCAGGAATGATTTTAACCTTCACCCTATCGGGAAAGGCTTCCGAATCTACAGGGGGGAGGGGAGGGGGGCTAAAATGTCAATTTGCTTTCTTCAGGCTGGGTTAGTCAAGCACATGTTACATTTCTAATGGTATCTGGAGATTTAGTTCTCGGCTTGAATCAGATTGCTGACTGGACAAAAACTAAATTAAAAATAGTATTTTTTTTAATCTTCATATAAAACTCAACTATCTTTAAGTATAGGCTGTTCATAACCTCGTATATTTCTCAGGTAATATATTTTAAATCTGGATAGAACTTCAACAAGTTAGTGTAAACAGTCTAAGCTTCCAGCTGACAAACTCTGGAGGCCTGCACGAACGTCCCAGTGCAGCATTCTCCCACTCTGCAGCTGTAGCACTCCCCCTGGTGGTTGTCCCAAACGTTTTCCACAAATTAGTCAACCAGAAAAGAATCAAGTTGTTTGGCTTTATTCGTCTGATGCAGTTTGCGCAAAAAAATTAAAAATAAAATAGCTGAAGACTTGAAAAACTATGGCCTGCAATAGACATGTGATTTCATGAACACTGTTTGCTTTTTTTCTCCACACAAAATCCAACAAAAGGTGCACGTTTTCTTCCCCCTGTTCAAGACATGACAATAAGAAAATAATCTGTAATAAAAAGAAGGAATAGCTTTCACTTCAGTCAAGCCCCCCCCCACAAACATCTACCTAACAACAAAAAGGCATAAATAAAATGACTCAACCAAAACATCCCAGTCATACCAGTCACATTTTACACAATTTGGCCTGGACACTACTAACTATCACCAACATGTAATCTTATAGGCTGATATGTGTCGACATTTTAACTTCTAAGTTGGTTTTACTGAAGTAAGACAAATGCAAGGCATACAAACATCTCCCAATAAGGCCCTAAAATAACACAAGCAGCATCTAGACTGCTGACAATAATTTAAGACCCTGAAAACATGAATACGTTAGCACGTTTAACATCACTCTCAGCAGACACCTGCATAGTAAAAGAAAAGTAGAGGCAAAATGAACATTCACTATAAATCGACAGGCTTCGTAGCAGACAGCAGCCTTCCTTGGTTGAGAGGGTTTCTGGGTGAACCTCTGTAATAGTTCATGTCTTTCCCTGCTAGCTGCTGCAGAGGCTTCTGAGCTCCTGAGGGCTCGTTGGTAGAGCAGTCCACTTGGGTCTTTGATTGGACCTTGTTGGTCACGTCACCCAGCGCACAGGAATTGCTGCTTGACTTTTTTGGAGGCACTGGAGGGGGATTCTTTAAAGAGCACCTGCGGTTGGATGGCACCTTGTGTTCTCCGTGGTGAGGTTGAAGTTTTGGGTGAGGAGAAAGGCCACTCTCCAGACTCACAGCCTTTGCTACTTGTCCACACTGGCTGGCGATGGTACCTGCATTTCTAACAGGTTTCCTGCTCTCTCCCATGAGAGAGTTGATCCTCCGAACAGTCTGACGCACAGGGGTGCGGTGGAATTTGAGCGGTGACTTGATCTGATTGCTCTTGGAACCCGTGGGAGAATAAATGGTGAGCTTGTTGAAGTGCTGAATGTGGTCTGCCACGCGACGCCTTTCAGCCTCCTGACTGTGTGGTGAAACGGTTGGTTGTTTTTGGACTTTGGTACCAATCTCTGGAGAAAGTTCCCTCTCGGCATGTAACACACTGACTACGGCGTCAGTTTTAGGCGGTGTAACAAGCTCATTTCGGAGTTCAAGACCTGGTTTGCATGGAGTTGACTGCAGTCCAGAAGAGACACCTAGTCTGAAGTGAGCAGGACTTTGGATATCCAGAGCATCAATCAACTTGCTGCAGTTCATCTGCTCCATCTCCCTTTCTCCTTCTCCTGCTGTGAAGCTAATGTGGCCACAAGCAGGAGCAGCACAGAGAAAACCTTTCTCATCCTGGATGACTGGGCTGTAGGATTCAGCAGCCTCGAGGTCTACACTATCAATATGCAAAGGAGACAAAGCAGCAATTTCAATCTGGCCAAAAGTAACATTCTGTTCATTAGCTAGAAAGCTCTGCTGCATAGAGAAGCTGGGGGCTTCACTTGGCACAGACAGAGATTTAGCTGTTAGAGTCTCTGGTGGATGGTTGGATGGTTTTGATATACTTGCTCCTGAGGCTTTGCAGGACTCCTGTATGACAGCCTGGAGATCACTTCCAGACCCTGAGAAGGCCTTCTTGATTTTCAGCAGGGTGGGACCGGTTTGTCTCTGGGCTTCAGGGATTGAGTTCTCACTCTCGAGGCTTTCTGCACTGGAAGCGCAACACAGCTTCATGGGAAGGCTGCTTACTGCCGGGGGCTTGGACACCACGATGGCGGGCTCAGACACGTAGCTGCTTTTAAGGCAGAGGTTCATGGGAGTATCCGTGAAAGACGCGCCGCCCAAGGCCTCGGCTCCTACGTGGGTCTCCGCACACCACGAGCTTCGGTGGGCATTCAAGTCACATCTGGGTGTCAGTAAGTTGTCTTCAGACTTACTAATGAACTTGGAGCCTGGAAAGGTACATTTTTTATATGCATTAAATTACATAACAAGAAGATTTGGTATTTTATTTTAAGCATAAAGTTCAGCTGTCTGGTACTTACTCTTGGATTCCGTTTTTCCAGGCTGAACCGATGGAACGAACTCCATCTCTTTGGTGAAACGGAAACTGGTGGCGCTCTCCTGTGTGGCAAGTCGCAAGCCAATGGACTCAGAAGCCTTTATGACCAGCATGAAAGGAGAAATGAAAGGTGAAAAACCCTTTAAGAAGGGTGAAATCAACGAGTAGTATTTTGTTAAAAGGATCCCACAGAAAAAACAAACCCAAAAGTAACATTACGATGTTAATATCATGACTTTTACGGTTAGTTCTTCAGAGGACGATAAAAATCACTCAGAAGAAACAATCTATTTGATTTTTTTAAAAGTTTTTATTAAATCAAGAATACACAAATGACTATAAAGCATTAAGAGCCCTTAAACATCCTAAACAATGCACTCAAACACTCAAATACCATGCAAATATCACAATTTATTCAGTAATATTACAATGATTACCTTTAAGGTCCTGCATGGATTACTTGTTTTAGAGTTAGTCACTTTAAGGAAACTTAGGACATCAACAAACAACAACAAAAAAGTGCTACGGTGTACGAATACATGCCAACATTACTCCTCATGTGCAAATGTATTAACTGCAGATTATGCATGAATGCACTCGATTCATCTTTCAGTGTTTATGAAAAAACCAAAAGTGGATGATTTCCATCAGGCCACCACACTTACAGCGTCTTTGCTGCTCTTCCCCCCGAGGCTGAAGCGCAAGCGCAGGGACTTGTGTGGAGCTTCTTTTTTGCTTATTTTAGGAGAAAAGCAGCCGGCCTTTCCAGACTCAACTCTGAAAAGGATAAAGAAAAACACAGTTATTACTAAGATAAGCTGGGGATATCCTTTAGATTTAAGGTTTTATAGCTGCATCTTTCTTTGGATGAAGGGTGGGAAGTTCATTTTTCATTTTTCCAAATGGGCACATTTGAAATCGGGCCTGTTGCTGAGGGCTACACTGATAACCCAAGAGAAAGAAAATGAATATTGAGTTCAGCTTAATGGTGCTGCACTTCACAGCAGTCCCACTTTCTCATGTGCCCGCCTCTACTTTACATGATTTTAAACACAAAAAATCAACAAAAGTGAGAAAATTATTTCACTGAATCATGTTCTTTATTCTTTTTATTCAGTCAACATTTAGTTTCACTTCACCACTCCTTTCTATAATTATCAATCATAATAAGTTTCTTTATTTTTGTTATATGTATGCTGCAACACATTCTCAGGTTCAGCATGAGTTCAGGCTTCAGACTGCTTAACACGAGTTCAGACATTTTTTTTTTCTTTTCTTGAAAAAAACAGTCAAGAGAAGAGATTTGTACCTGTTGACAAGATGTCTGCTGCTGAGTCGGCGGCTCTTCTTCCTTGCAGAGGTGGCCGGCTGCCTTCTAGACCTCCCTGCTGACGACATGGCATTTTGGGAAGAATCCAGCACCCCCGAAGTACTGCAGGCTACAATATGTAAGGAGGAAAATTAAAGCTGAATTAGGTTTCAAGGCATAACATAGCAGTTTATGCCCAATAATGAAGCATTCTTTACTACCTGATCCAGGTGTGGAGGGCCCGTTGAACAAAATATTAGGAAGCAATTCTATCCCAAGGTTCTTTTTTACAGATCTACGCTTCTTGTTTGAAAAGCCAAAGGAGCTGCCAGACTCCAGAGGAAGTTTTCGCTTGGAGGCTGGTGTTGAAATCACAGGAGTTGCAGAAGAAAAGACTGGCAAAAATCACAGAAGAATTAATGTCTTCACACATGCAGGATTTGATCAGTTCCATTTGAAAACATGCCAAAAGTATTTTGAAACAAAGGCAGAAGCTTGTAAATTGATGCAAAAAAAAAAAAAAAAACAGGCACAAGAGTGAAAAGCCAATCAAGCAAGCCTGTGCATTATGCATTCATTATCAAGGCAGATGCAGACTGCTTTAATCCAAGTGCAAAAAGAAGATTTAAGTATGAAATCAAATATTTTCTGTTCCCAGATTTTTTTTTAATTAAGGAACATTTAGCTTGTTTTTTCTTTCGTATAGCAGATGGATTACTACAGTTTTATCATGCTACATGGCGTCTGACCACGGTACATACCAAGAGTGTCTGTGTGGGGGACATTTGTTGGTGTTCTATTAGTTTTTATCTTATTCAGTGCACCATTGACCACATCTGAAATATGAGCCAAATACACATTTACTGACTACAGCTGTTTAAAATTAACATTATTGAATAATATGCACTACAATGCAGTGCTTACTTTCACTTGCATTCGTCTTGTGTAACTCAATATGTGATGCCTTACATCACATATGGAGTGACATATTCCAGTTGAACTGAAACTCTAAATGTAATACAAATATTCACATATTGTACCAGTAAGCAAAGAATTACCGCAAATCTGATCGAGCCTTACCACCCAAGCTGCGCCTGCTTTTCCTCTTCATTGCTGAGTTCAGCTCTGGCTCTTCTAGTTCATCATGAGCAGGAGAAAGAGCCCCTGCCTCGCAGCCCATCATGGCAGGAACTTTATCTTGAAGAAACTTTGGTAACACACCTTCAACGCACAGACAGTCAAATATTTAGAGTTAAATCAGAAGAGTGAAACCTGACACAGAAGAAATGCTTTCAAGATCGGTGCCTTAGGTCATACCAAAGCTGTGAGCGTTCTCTATGAGACACCGGACTACAGCAGCCTGCAGTTTGAGGCGTTTCTCAGTGTTGGAGTTCATCTTCTCTGTGCCATCACCAGAGTGAAGGAGGTTGGGAGCCAGGATTACAGACAAGTTACTGCTATCCATCTTATTCTCTGCACTCCTGTGATAAAGCAGTAAATAATAAAAGTATTATGTAATAAATAGCATAAACATAATTTGGGGGGGGAAAAAAGGTGATTCTACCTTAACTTACCTTTTAGATACATTGTAAAGAAAGTCAAAAAAATAACGCAGCACACATGAGTTCCTGTCTGGCAAAACGCAAGACAGCAACATGGTGCCAGAGGTCCTCTCCTCCTCATTTGGGAGCTGCTGAGCCTTGAGGAAGGCTTCTTGCAGCTCTGTGGGAAGCACGGGCTCCGGTAACTCACGGAAAAACTGCTTCACCAGACCCGCCACATCGCACGGAAGAGCAGCGGATAGGCACTCTTCGCCCGCATCCAATTTTGCCTGGACAGACAAAACACAGCTCTGTTGTGTTAGACAGTCCCCAGTGTCAAAGTCACTCTGTGAAAGCGAGGTCAGCTTCAGCCATCACTCACCCTGAGTGCTTTCAGACGCACAACAGAGCCTGATTTTCTAAACAGGCCCTCTGTGTCGATGTGTGCTATAAGCCTCATGCACGCGTCAACCAGAAAACTAAAAGGGCAGTTAAAAAAAATCATTAGTATTAAATGCACAAGATGGGACATGAAACAACTTGCCAACGGCGAGTTTGAATAAACTAAAATATGCATTATTACCTACCTTGGAACACTCCCACATTCCATATTGTAATATGGCAAATTCTCCAGGGGCATACCAAAAACCTTTGTCTGGGGAAAGAATGAACAATAAAACATTACATCTGCTCAGTTTAACAACAAGGCTTGAAAAGTTGGGAAGGAACACAAACCTATACTGCTGTAATAACAACCTATAAGTCACTCACATATTCATCATGGTTATACAGTTAGTGTGGTGTTCCTTAGAGACCAAAACCATTGCCAAAATTGCCATTACTTTTAACCAGTTGACTGACTGGATGCCAGGCATTCCTAAGCTTGAGGGAAATCCACAAGAGGCACTTTGTTGGTGTGAAACTGTCCAGCCTTTTTCAGCAGAGCAGATCTTTAGTACTCGCCTTCTTCCTTCTGACCCAAAGGTTGGACTGTTTCTATTAATTATCTACGCAAAACAGGGACTATTTGTGCAAATGCAGAAGTCCAGGCTTCATTTGAAAAGTCAAAGTGTGTTGCAACAAACCTTGTGACTCCTGTAACCTATTTATAAGTAAAGGGAGGGAAAAGGACCTTCAGTGGTCATTTCCACATTAACTGGCGTTCACTTTAGCAACTTACATCTATTCACATTTGCCGTCACAATGTCAAAGTGTGTATTAAAGAAATATTTTAAAACCCACAAAAAACACGTTATAAAGCTGTGTAAGAAAACACTGGTGTGAACAATCGCGACAACACCCAAACAAAGCACCTTCAGCGCTTCGGTGACAGCAGTCTGCGAACAAATGGGTCTCGTCAGCTTTCAGTAATATGCTAATCTGATTCAAGAGTCTAACCAACACAATAGCCATGGTTACTAATGTGAACTTGCGAATTTGTCGTCTAACTACACCAACAAAACGATTATGATGAAGTCGTAAATTTCCGAATCACTGCAAATAAAATACAAGTGAGCGGTGTTGAAGGTCAGTAAAACGTTTCATGTAAACTTACCGAGTTGCTGCCTGTTGACTTGCAGCTGGCCGCTTTGTTTTTGTTCCAGTTCTTTGTTTTAATCCCGTACGCTGAGCGGAGGTGCTGCACGGCCACTAGACGCATCACATTTTTCTCCATGACTCTCATTTTTGCAAACGCACCTCGAAATTTTGCACGGATCACTTATCTCTGCCACAGCAAACTCGCACTCACAGCTCTAACAGTTCAGGCCTGACCGCAGCCTATTTGACTTTGTTAATTTCCCAAGACCTCTAGACGATAACTCATGCTCAGCGTGAATATTAAGCGTCCTTAAGGATCTGTAGCTGCACAACCGTTGATCAGCTGTATGGAGAATAACCTTACTTAGTCCTAATGAATAGACGGTTCGACTAAAGTTACATTATGGAGCACTTATCTAAAGGCTAGCTTCATGCATCCGTTGCGATGCAGTTAGCTAGCTAACGTTAGCCAGCTAGGTTAACACATTGACTTTCTCCTTCTCGGGAAAAACGAAACGGCAACTAAGTGACACGCGGTCTAAAACGGCCTACCTCCTCTAAAACAACAACGTCTACCAATTACATGAATTTAACTCGTTAGCTAGGTAATTGCATTGCGATAAGGTTCACTCCTCACATCGGTGGCCAACTGTTTCCGCAATGCATTCAAACAGCGGCGCTCCCTGCTCTCTCCGCTGTGATTGGCTGACATCCTTTCGAATAACGTGCTCGCTCTTTTGTTTGTTTTAACACCCAGAGCAGTCTCACTAGGGCGGTGCAGTTTCTGTTAAGGCAGAGCAGCGCTCAAGCAGAGGCTTCGAATCAACCGGTAGGTTATGTAGTTTAAATTAGTCAGCCATTTGAAAAGGAAATTTTCGGGTTTTTTGTGCCTGTACAAAGACTCTTTTATGCTGTGTCTAAATGTAATAGGCAAAGTTAGATATTACCTGAATTTTAAATAACACCACCTGAGTCAGCAGGGGAGATGACTTTAAAGGGCTGAAAATTATAAAACTTTTTATACCACAAAAATGACCTGTTCATCTTCTCAGTTAGAGTACTTCTTAAATGGTCCATATTTGAGAGGTCCATATTTGAGAGGAAATTCTCTCACATTCTCTTGTCTTTATTACAATAGAACATACACTTATATACATGAGACAGCAACGTGCAAATGAATGGTTGAAAGGAGGTGTGTTTAGAAGCATTTCCTGTGAACAATGGAAGGGCCGGCCTCATCGTACTCCTGCTTGCTGATCCACATCTGCTGGAAGGTGGAGAGGGAAGCCAAGATGGAGCCACCAATCCAGACGGAGTACTTCCTCTCAGGTGGAGCAATTATCTAAGGAGTTTAGAAGTTTAAAAAAGTGTTTGCGAAATATAAGTGTTAATTGACTTCATCCATGAGTGTAATTACTTAAAACTTTTGCAGTTCTCTCACCTTGATCTTCATGGTGCTTGGTGCCAGGGCTGTGATTTCCTTCTGCATGCGGTCAGCAATACCAGGGTACATGGTGGTGCCACCAGAGAGCACATTGTTGGCGTACAGGTCCTTACGGATGTCAATGTCACATTTCATAATGCTGTTATAGGCAGTCTCATGGATACCAGCAGACTCCATACCTGGTGGAAAACAAGTAAAAAGATTTTTTTTAAAAGTTATGTAGCGTAGAAAGATAAAGCGTGAGTCAAGCATTGAGACTGAACTCACCAATGAAAGAAGGCTGGAAGAGAGTCTCTGGGCAACGGAAACGCTCATTACCAATGGTGATGACCTGACCGTCGGGCAGCTCGTAGCTTTTTTCCAGGGAGGAAGAGGAGGCAGCAGTGGCCATCTCATTTTCAAAGTCAAGAGCCACGTAACATAACTTCTCCTTGATGTCACGCACAATCTCACGTTCAGCTAAGGACCAGAAAGTTTAACTATTTAGGAAATCCGAATTAAAACGTTTTTGATGCACAAGCTAATTGATCAAGATGGCATAGATAGTCCTACCAGTTGTGACAAAGGAGTAGCCACGCTCAGTCAGGATCTTCATCAGGTAGTCAGTAAGATCACGACCAGCCAAATCCAGACGCATGATGGCGTGTGGGAGAGCATAACCCTCATAGATGGGAACATTGTGTGTTACGCCATCACCAGAGTCCAGCACAATACCTTTAGCGACCAAATAAGACCAACAGTTCAGCTATGACACAAATTATTCTCGATACAATGTTGCTGACATCACTGAGAACACATGCTACTGTAGGGGGATTAGCACCTCCACTTGACAAGGAGACAGATGACAGACACGATAATAGTGTGAATGACACACATGTTTTCTCTTGCTTGAGTACTGGATCTGTATTTTATGTTCTGGAATAACAACTTAGACTTAGGTAAACACCTGAAAAAATGATTGAAATTTACTGACCAGTGGTACGGCCAGAGGCATACAGAGACAGCACAGCCTGGATGGCCACATACATGGCAGGAACGTTGAAGGTCTCGAACATAATCTACAAGAAAAAGCAAGCTAAATCAGAGGGAGAAGAAAAACTCAACTTACATGTAAATGGGGTCTAAAACAATCAATTTCACTACCTGAGTCATCTTCTCCCTGTTGGCTTTGGGGTTCAGGGGGGCCTCGGTGAGCAGGGTGGGGTGTTCCTCAGGAGCTACACGCAGCTCATTGTAAAAGGTGTGGTGCCAGATCTGACAGACGAAAAAAAAAAAGAAGTCTGAAAAAACTGAATAAGCAACCAGATCTTACTAACAAAGCACCAAATGGAAAGTTGAGCAAGCTTTTATGATTATGGGTGGCCAGGCTGTAAAGATAAGGGGGGGTTAAATATCATGAATTTGCACAAACCTTCTCCATATCATCCCAGTTGGTGATGATACCGTGCTCAATGGGGTACTTCAGTGTCAGGATACCCCTCTTGCTCTGGGCCTCATCACCTACATAGCTGTCTTTCTGACCCATACCCACCATCACACCCTGGAAAAAGACACGTGAGCTGGAGTATAAAACACATGAAAACAGTTACCGTAAAAATAATTTTAATATTCTTGGAGCATACCTGGTGGCGGGGCCTTCCAACGATGGAAGGGAAGACAGCACGGGGAGCGTCATCTCCAGCAAATCCAGCCTTGACCAATCCAGAGCCATTGTCGCACACAAGGGCGGTAGTCTCATCGTCGTCACACATAATGAGGCTTTACTGGGGTGATCTAAAATTTAATGAGAAGCTTTAGGCTGGTTGTTCGGAGCATCTGCCTAAATTATCCATCGCATGTAAACGAAAGACGTGTTATTCTTGAACAATCCCTGACTTTATTGCTGATTAAATGAGACCCTTTAGAGATAGAGTCAGTCACTCATGTGATTAATACATATAAGCTGTGACTTAACAATCCTTTGATGAGCAGTCAGAACCATCTGATAGCTGTTTTTATGGTATTATCACTTGTGAATACTAACACAACTCAATTCAGTGGGTGCTACAGAGCTAATTAGATGTGGATGGATGCTATTTTTGTCCGACCCTTGTCAGAAACCCCTGATACCATATCTCCAGCGCCACGATTGTTCCTGGGGCATCTAAGAGCTGCTGAGGTAGCACCAAAAAGGGCCACAACAGGGAGACCTGTGAGCTATTTTAAGCTCAGCACCCCCACTGCGGTTAACAGGGTTAAAAAAGTGACACATTGATCTTTTGCTATTTCAGGTCAGAGAGAAGTGCCAGGCCAGCACCCATCTGTCTGTACACTGTGACACTTGGGTTTTACTACTGGCCTCTGAGCCCTGGCTGCCTCTAAACCCAAGCCACTGAGTCACTGGTAAATTTAATCAACATCCTCTCAGACTTGCACTTTCCAAGTAATACTCCAGTATGATTTGTCTGGGTATTATCTCTGTTTCAAGGAACTTTTCACACTACAAAGTATACTGATCACAGGAAAACACATCACCCCACTGTCAGTCGTTTGTAGCATCACGTTGCAATCAAACCATTTTAAGCAAAAAAAACTGGAAGAAATGACACCAGCTTTTACTGTGATTACAACTTCTGAAAACTCTTAGCTCTTAGCTAAAATAACCTAATCTATTCTCTCATAAAAGTAAAAAAATAATAATAATAATTTAAAATAACAGGTAGTAAGTTTCCTGGAGGTAAAAATAAGACAGTTGCACAAGCAGATACCTCTTCAGTGATTCAAAGAGACAAATGTACTCACCAAAGCAAGCTGGAACACAGATGCTTCCACTGGGATGCAGGGTCACAGTCAAAAGATCCGCTTAAATAAGACTCACGGTGGGTCGAAGGACAAGGGGCGGGGCTTGAGGGTTCACACAAGTCCAAATAAGAGCTGCCAGCAAAAATCCTCATGCCCTTGGAAAAGTGTGTTTCACATACGTGGATGAGACTTCTCTACAGTGCACTACTACTCGCTCATGTTTAAATGTGACATGTTAGTTATTCTTGCCTTTCAGATGCACCCACAGATGACTATTGTTGTGAACCACTGAAAAAAGTGTTCAGAAACTGGAAACTGGTGAAGTTGGTTGTTATATGTAGCTCTTTGAAAAAAATAGCTATCTAAGAAAATTAAGCATTTTTATATACTGTTACTATATTGTTATAGTAATGTTATAGTAATATATATATAAATTATATATATATATATTTCAACATTTATTACAGTGTGATCTCTTAATAGCGCTCAAATAAAGTGATATTCATGGTAAAGTTTCTGTATAATATTTGAAATGATGTATTTTCTAATGTGGAACAAATAAAACTCATCCCTCACAGGTTTTGCTGATCCATCCAGTCAAGATTGCATGACTGGTGTCTCGCTAAGGAGATGAAAACACCGCACATGTCTGCAAACCACCCTCCTGCTATGTGCGCTGAGCCTCCTCAGGGTGTGGAACAGCTGATGGTATTGCCAGAAGGGCTCTATCTGATCTGGCTGCCTGTGTCAGCGCTCCATCATGATTGGCTCAGCTGTCTCCTTATAGGGTGATGGTGAGGAACACAGTCATTAATGAGCAGCCACTGAGGTTTCACAGCTTGCAATGAGGAATTCCATATAAGTGCCACTTACAGCTTAGTTTATATTTTCCTTTATGTCCACTGAACCTTATGATTTAATATTTTCACATCTGTGAATGAATGATACAAACATTTGGCATAATTGTCGGTGTAGCAAAAGAATATTCCCTTTGGGATGCTTCTGTATCTCAGGAAATATCACTTATTTATTTGTAATGATTAAAAAATTATTAAGTAAATATAAGGAAGAATAACTCTGATGTAAAAGAGAAATATGAGTGGTATATGATAGGTAAAGGAATGTGAGAGCATTCTTCTGCTCCACACTGCCCCACCGGACACAAGTGCCTCCTATTTATAGCTGCACTCCACAGATAGGAGCTGGATGCAGACGAAGCATCACATAGTTATCTGCATGACAAAGAGGACTTTTAATAGAAGACTGGATTATATTGTTTAGATACAAGAAGGTAAGGGGTGTGATTCACAGTAAAAATATAAGCAAATGTGACAGTTATAGAGTAAAATTAGGAAACAGAATTCATTCTTGAACTGTGAGGCTTTTTACATTATGAAAAAGCAAATAAAGAATGCCTCAGGTGTATTTTTGGGTGGAGAGGGGACATTCTGGGAGAACTATCGCTCCATCCATTCATCAGTCTTAGGATCACAAGTTAACCTGATATATATGTCCCTGTGCTGTGGGAAGAAACGGTACAGGCTCAGCCAAAAAACTACAAATCCCTTTTCAAAAAATTTGGAGCACTGTCTATTTTTTTTTTTTTTTAAATGAGTGAGGTGCACATTAATGAAATAAATTTAATTTCAAGTAGGACTGTGGAAATCTATAATATGCTGAAACTGAAATGTGTATTTTTTTACAACCCAAATCCCCAAAAGTTGGGACACTGTGTGAAATACAAATAAAAACAGCATGCGATGATTAGCGCATTCTGAAAACCAGTGTTTTATTCACAATACGTCATAGAAAACATATAATTTGTTTAGACTGAGGAATTTTATTATGTAATTAAAAACATGGACGGTATATGCAGGTTTTAGATTAACTTAAAGCTCCATGCAGATGACGCCTTTTCCAGGAAAGAGTGCATTTGATTAGCAGCACCTAGCTGCAATTTACAGTCTTCATTTGTCATGACTCGTGGGCTGTATTCAGTTTTCCAGACTTCTTATGCATTTTGGATTGTTTTGTACTGAATAAACAAACATGTACCGTTCATTTGACTGCATTCGCCCTATTTTAAGACCTACTGAGGCCCTGATGACTTTTAATACGCCCTCATAAAACCTTAGAATTAAAAGATGATGTACTTATTTTTTAAAGACTTTAATTTAAAACAAATAAATCACGCATTAAACGACACATATATATATATATATATATATATATATATAAAAAAAAGTATATTAAAACTAACCAACATTTTCCACACCTAGTCCTTGACGACTACTGCCCTCTGGAGGCCTTCTTCGACACGGCTACGTGATGACGTTTCACATGCGACACGTAACCTACAACAGCCATGCGCCAGATCCAACGTTGTTGTGGTTGTTGTTCGTCGACTGCGTGGTAAGTTGGCGTTCACTATGTGACGGTACTTCATGTCAGCCAAGCTGAGTATCTGCGGCGGTTCGAGCTTACAGAGTCGGGGGAGCTGAGGGCGGTGAGTGCGGGGCTGGAGCTGCGCGCCGAGCGGATCCGCTTC
The DNA here is from genome assembly GCA_015108515.1 of Hemichromis elongatus. Classification (NCBI taxonomy): domain Eukaryota; kingdom Metazoa; phylum Chordata; class Actinopteri; order Cichliformes; family Cichlidae; genus Hemichromis; species Hemichromis elongatus. Next base: position 133,796 of record VUQR01036597.1, read on the forward strand.
CTCCTCCTGTTTGACGGCTGTGGGCTTGCGGACGAGGAGACTGCCATGTAGCTGAGGCAGAAGAATGAGCAGTCAGCGCACTTCAACGGATGGGACAGACGACTACGCGGTTCAGCAGGAAAATGAACTAGAAGCCCTCGCGTCTATTTTTGAAGATGATTTCAAGGATCTGCGGAGCAGCGACCCCTGGAAGGTAGATCCACCGCCTCTCTGTGTGCAATCCTCCACTTGATGTTAGCGGGATGCAGAGGACTGCCAAGTGTTTACAGATACGAGTTAACTGGAGCAAACTACAGTGCAAATTAACGAGGGTCCTTTTGATTTGGTTTTCAGATTAAAAGGCCACCAGAGGTGTACCTCTGCCTGCGGCCCAATGGGCTAAACAACGGGCAGGAGTGTTACGTGACAGTGGACCTGCACGTCAAATGTCCTCCCACGTATCCGGACGTGTGAGTACTGACTCCTTTTCTTTGCGAATTCTCTATCGTTGTCGCCGCACTGCAAGGCGCCCGTTCACATACTGATCATCAAACATAAGGCACAGGGGCCAGAGTGGGGCCCGGCAAAGAGTCCAGTCTGGCCCACTGAACAGCTTTGGAAAATGTGAAGAAATGCACAGATTTTGGAATTTAGTTTGATAAGGTTTGCAGCTTTTCCTCATGATAAAGGTCTGCGTCGTTGCTATTCATACAAAAAAAAAAAAGGAAATAAATAATAGATAAATCACAATGAAAGAAAATGTCCTGTTCTTTTTTTTTTCCCCACTGTGTCCTCTGGAACTTTCTGATTTTTACAGTAAGCCCACAGCAAAACAAAACAAAAACACTTAAAATGACAGATTGTACTTACTACAGCAGCATTTCTCTGTCATGCAGAAATGAAATGACACTTCTTTTTGTCATGTTAAGATATCTCAGGGTGTAGATAAATGTCTTTACACTGACAGAAAGGAGAGGTTTACTCATCCAGACCGCCTGAGGTCAAAGTGAGCTGTATGTGGCCCACGATGTGAGATGAGTTTCCCAGATCTACATTAACAAGCTACTGAACTCCAAAAACGAGCGCTGCTGCTTCCTCTGAAATAAAGCCGCCTCCAATCACTGTTGTGATCTGATGTGGAGAAAGCTTTGAAGACATCTGACCTTTACTTTAACGGCCTCTGTGCAACTCCCACTGAGTAACACGTGTTTAAATGGCAACGCTACTGTTGCCACCACGCTCACCCTTACTTGTATACTTGAACTTACACTTGCCCTCTTTATTGGATTGTCCATTTTCCAGCTTCCAGTATGTTTTTTTTTTCATTTACATGCATATATTTACATATACATATATTTACATGCATATATTAAATGCATATATTAAAGATAAAAGCCTTACTTTCCATAAAAGGGACTCGGGGAGCTGTAATTTGGGATGGTCCAAAGTTCAAATAATGCAGTACTTTTTAACATTATTGCACATTATTCTGGGGGAGCCTTATAGTTTAGGTTTAGGTTCAAATTCATTAACAAGAATCAGTTTAAAAAAAAATCGTGCATGCATATAAATAAAGCAGAACAGCTGAGAGCTATGAAATACACATCAGTAGTTCATCTCACGAGTAGGTCACCCTAATGCCATGACTACCACAGGGAAGCAGGGATGCCACATGTATGAAAATGCA
>VUQR01036597.1:135529-152845 GCA_015108515.1 Hemichromis elongatus
AAGGATTTATTTTTAGTTCTGACTAACATGGCATTATTGGGCACTAACAGGCCTCCAGAACTGGAGCTGAAGAACGCCAAAGGCCTTTCAAACGACAACCTCAAACACCTCCAAGCTGAACTCAACAAGCTGGCGGCGGAACAATGCGGAGAGGTGAGGCTCCGCCTGCAGACTCACGTGCTGCTCCGCCTGTGCCGAGACTTTCGTTAACTTGTTTATCTGTGAACTTAGGTGATGATTTACCAGCTAGCGGATCATATTCAGGGTTTCCTGAGCGAGCACAACAAGCCTCCGTCGCGCTCCTTCCACGAGGAGATGCTGAAGAACCAGCGGAGGCAGCAGGAGAAACTGGCACTGGAGGAGCAGCAGAGGATGGACCAACGACGCAAGCAGGAGGAGGAAATGGTTAGGACGCGAGGAATAAACGCTGATTAGGTGTTACCCTAAGATGGGCTGCAGCGCAATGCCCAATGGATTTGTGTGGTCCGGTTACAAAGGTTGCAGGAGGATTTCATGTTATTCATTCACAGCCTGACTGTCTGTGATTTCCAGAAACAGTTCAGGCTGATGATTCACTTTTTTTAATAGAAAAACTGCTAAATTCCAGCTTTCTACTGTTGTTAGTTGGGTTTTAGTAAACATTTTTGTGATGATGATAGGGGTACTACTCACACTGTGTCCTTCAATTGTTTTTTAGGCTAGATATCTGCTACTGTAATAGGAATATAGCATTTATCAGCTGACATGGAAAACATCATTTTTAAGTTCCTTTCGTGGGAGCTTTACCACAACAAAGCGAAGTGTCTTAGTTTGAATTCTTAATTAGAGCAAAATCATTAACACTGGCGCTTTAAGTAAGCTGCAAAAGGTGTATTGTGATGAAATTTTCTTATTCCCTTTAGGAAAAAGAAATCATGGCTGAAATCCAAAGGAGAGAAGAGGAGAAGCGAGAGGAAAAGAGAAGAAAGGAAATGGCTAAACAGGTGTCCTCGCTGTTTGATTTCGCTTTCATTTGATTTCGTTAATCATCAGTAAAACCACACGTATTTTATAGATCGCAGTCAGAGCGACCAGTATAACCAGGCCGTCAGTAGCGTGAGCGACGCTGAATGGCTTTCTGTTTACAGGAGCGACTCGGGAGCATGGAGCATTCGATGTCTGTGATGGGGAAGAGTCCACCCAGCCCTGGAGGCGCAACTCCTGAACTGTGCGAAGCCAAGAAAGCAGCTGGCAATCGCCGTCGGACTACCTCAAATTCCCGCCACAGGTACGCATCCTACATACAGAAAAGCTTCTTGGGTTTGACAAAGTGCAGTAATAATGCTTGGATACGTCTCATTCGCCAGACGGGACACGGTTAACGAGGACAACAATCGCCCACAGGAGGTCCTTCACTTCAGCAGCAACGTTTTTGGCGAGCTCGCTGTGCACCGAGGGAGGAGCTTAGGTGAGAGCCATCAGAGCGGCGCTGCCAGTAATATGTCTCTTTAAGCCATGTGTGATTTTTTTTTTTTTTTTTTAAAGATTTATGTTGGGGTTTTTTTTGGTGTTTTTCCGACAGGCGTAAGTGAACGGTTCGCTCGTAACATTTATTACGGGTTTGAGGTGAACTCGGGAGATTTCGCTGTGATCTATGAGTGGTCGCTGCAGTGGAACAAAAAGATGAGCAAGTTCTTCACCACCCAGGAGAGAGGAAGGATTGAAAACTGTAAAAAACAGGCAAGTAGAGAGAGTGGGGGGCTTTTTGTTATTATGAATTTGCTGATTAAATGACGCATTTTAACTTTTAAAGCCTTGACAAACATGCACGCTTAAAGCTTGGCACGTTACTACTTGCGTTGTGCAGATCCATGCAGCAGAAAATGAGTTCAACTCCCTGCTGCGGCTGGAGCACCCAAACTTGGTGCAATACAAGGGGCTGCTCACGGCGGAGAAGGAGGAATGCATCGCGGTTTACATGCTGGTGGAGCACGTGGCCGGGAACAGCTTGAACCAAAGCCTGAGCGCCCACGGCCCGGTCCCTCTGGATAAGCTCTGCCATTACACGGCCCAGCTGCTGGCCGCTCTCGACTATCTGCACTCCAGCTCCGTGGTCCACAAGCAGCTGGGGGCCTCCAGCGTCCTGGTGGACTCCGAGGGGAACATCCGACTGACCGATTACAGTTTGTCAAAGAGATTTGCTGACATCTGCAAAGAAGATATTTTCGAACAAGCTCGCGTGCGTTTCTCCGAGGAGACGGCGATGCCGACGAAAACGGGCAAGAAAGGCGACGTGTGGAACCTGGGGCTGATGCTGCTGGCTCTGAGTCAAGGGAAGGAAGTGAAGGAGTATCCGGTGACGGTGCCGAGTAGCCTGCCTGCTGATTTTCAGGATTTCCTTCAGAAGTATGTATCGATAAATAACTTCTTATAACGATGTATATTCTTGCAGTTTTACTGTTCATCTCTCTATATAACAAACAATTTCTATTTCTGTTGTTGTCACCAGTTTGTAATGCGAATGAGCAATGTACACACTCGTCTTAGCTGACAGGTGGGGCACCCAGTGTGGTCTTCTGCTGCTGTAACCCCTTTTTAAAGATGCTCTTCTGCATAAGTTGGCTGTAATCAGTGTTTATTTGAATCACTTTTGCCTTCCCGTCAGCTCGAAACAGTCTGCCCATTCTCCTCTGACATCATCAAGAGCTCCCAGTAGAAGAGCGGATCCTGAGTTCCTCCGAATAAGCAGCCCTTCTGGCACCAGCAGCCAATTCAAAACAATTCAGAGTTACTCAAATTGCCAATTATTTTAAATTGGCTGATGGTGAATTGAAGCGTGTTATTTTGACCACGTCTGCGCGCCGTAACGCAGTATGTTGCCGTCATAGGATCGGATTGACTCATTAGATATTTGAGCTAACGTGCAGTTGAACTGGTAAACCTGTAGAGGGATTAGTGAGCGCCTGTTAACTTAATAAAAGCGTATAAATCGGGCTCTGAAATATTGCTCAAAGTAATAAAACAAAACAAAAAGAAAAATATTTCAATAATCGACTACAAATGCCAACTGATCTGATTTACAGTTTGACCTACAAAACATGAAATGATAGTGAGGAACTCTTATAATATCCCATAATAATAATAATAATACGTGACATCACTTAAATGTCTTGTTTTGCCGGGACAAGCCTCCAATTTGTTAGAATGTAAAACGAGTAGAAAAGTCGAACAGCTCGTGGATTTAATGCCTCGGGGCAGTCAGATGTTTGGCACGAGAGATTGCTTAATTTAATTCCTTGTTCATAAAAATGGTTTCCAGATGCTTTGACTGACTAATCAATTGAGTGTTTAATCATGGGAGCTCAAATTGTATGTTGCTAAAAAACAAAATGAATGGAAACCAGCGAGTGCCTGCAAGGAAAGGAGGAGGACGGGCCATTGGGCGCAGTTTGCTGTGGTTTGATTTTCAGTAATGATAAACACATGGGGTTTGGGCTAAAACAGGCAGAGATGCTGATTTGTTGGTGTTTTGCTGTCTGCTGAAGAATAAGATTAAAAAAATAGATGCTAAGACGCGTTACTGTGCGAAAGTCTTGAGGTACCCCTCGTTGCTTTATATTTGGTGTGACTCCGTTTATTCTTCAGCACAGTCTGAACTCTCTTAGGCAGCTTTCTTGTCATTTCTGCAAATAGCCATCTGACCATCTGAGTTAGATGCCTTTTTATACTTGAATGATTCATAGGTCAGTGTTGAGCAGCTTAACAACAACAGCATCCTTTAGAAACAGGCAGGCACTTGGACTGGACCTCCAAAATTTTTAAAGATCATCAGAAAACCTAGAGAAATATTTCTCTTCAACTATTTAAAAAAAAAAAAAAAAGCTAGCCTGGCTTCTTGGAACAAATTCTGAAGAAATGAGGGGGTCGCTCGCTTTTACACAGTGCAGTATATTTGTACACCAAATTCTCTTGTATGTGCCGGATGTCGCCTAATAGTGGGTCTTGTGTGTCTTTTGCGTTGTAGGTGTTTATGTCTGAATGATGCTGAGCGCTGGACAGCTCAGCAGCTCTTGGATCATTCGTTCCTCAAGCCTTCCTCGCCTAAGCACCTTTCGCAGTACCAGGACAACAGCCCAGAAGGTGACAGCGACACAAATGGAAACATAGATAACAAAACAAACCCCGTCTTTTCATCAGAGCAGACGTAAATTGGTGCAGAAATTAACAACATTCATTCTCTTTTTTTTTCTTCCCTTTTTCCCATCTTTTCATCATTATCGTTATTTTTTTTTATACTGAGGACAGTGCTTGCATTTAAGGAGCCATTAACATTTGTATATTTCTCTTCTCAAAATTGCTTAAGATGTTGATTTGTTTGCTTTTCAGATCTAGCTGTGGACTTTGCGTCATCAGTCATCCCCCGGAGTCACATCCTCAATGCTCCTTTCAGTTCGGTCTCGCAGCACAGGCAGATTTCTCGGTTTGTCTCCGAGTTTGAGGAGCTGCAGCTTCTCGGAAAAGGAGCTTTCGGTGCTGTAATTAAAGTGGGTTGAAATAGTTTTTTTTATCTGCCCCGTGTGAACTTTCTTGCTCGTTTTATCTATCGGTAACGTTTTTGTCTTTTCCGTCTGGCGCACATCCAGGTTCAGAACAAACTCGACGGTTGTTACTACGCGGTGAAGCGCATCCAGGTGAACCCAGCCAGTAAGCAGTTCAGACGGATCAAAGGCGAGGTGACGCTGCTGTCGCGGCTGAACCACGAGAACATCGTCCGTTATTACAACGCGTGGATCGAGCGGCACGAATTGCCCGCCACGGGAGTGCTGAGCAACACCGACAGCTCCGAGCCGCTGAGCTCAGCCGACAAGGCGCCGCTGCGCAGAGATGCACCGCGGCGCCTCAACGAGCTCGGCCTGCCTGACGACACGGAGGACGTCGCTCCGCCTCCCGCCCTGTCGAGCTCAGTCGAGTGGTCCACCTCCATCGAGAGGTCCTCCAGCGCAATGTGCAGCGGACGCCAGTCCAGTGACGATGAGGACGACGATGATGATGATGACGATGAAGAAGATGTCTTTGGTGCATCTTTTTTGTACGTTTTTTTTTTCTTGAGGATGACTTTCTCCTGCTCGAACCACTCATACATCACATTTTTTCCCCTTATTTTTCCCACTCAGGCCATCAAATAATGACTCGAGGAGTGACATCATTTTTGATAATGGCGATGAGAGCATAGACGAGATGTCAAAGGTTCGAAAGTTTTCACTTCATTCATTAGCTTTGCCGTGTTTGTTAGCGGTGGACGCGGTGCACCAACCAGCCGGTGTTTTCTCCAACAGGTGGAGCCAAGCAAGAGGCCAGTGTCCGACACAACGGAGAGCACAGAGTCAGATCGACACCTCGTTACGGCACATTACCTGTACATACAAGTAAGCTTCCCCTGCGTGCCTCACTTTTACCAACAAAGATCTCTGTTCTACCTCTAATCCGTGGTTTTTGCTCCTGACAGATGGAATACTGTGAAAAGAGCACTTTACGGGACACAATAGATCAAGGCCTGCATCAGGATCAGAATCGGCTATGGAGGCTTTTCAGGGAGATACTGGATGGCCTTGCTTACATCCACGAGCAGGTACGAAGCGGCTGCACTAATTGGACTGAGTGTAACTGTGACTAAAGCCGAGATTAGAATATCTTATGTTCACTCTTTGTTTTAGGGGATGATTCACAGGGACCTGAAGCCTGTCAACATCTTCCTCGACTCACAGGACCACGTGAAAATTGGCGACTTCGGCTTGGCTACAGATCATCCCGCTAACGTGGTATGCATTATTCCAGCGCAGCGTGCGGTTCTCGGTGTCACTCTGCCGACAGGCGGCACTGATTTCGTCTCATTGTTTTGTTTTAACCTTTGAAGCTCTTATAACTCGTTAAAGAAACTGTTTATCTCTCGAAGGCTGCCGGTAAATTTGAGGTGGAGGAGAGCGGCTCCGCGGTGATGGCCAAACTGGACCCGACAGGTGCACGAGAGTTCGAAAACACAGTTTTTCATAAAACCTTTGGTAACCGCGCAATCATATTCCTGCTGAACAGGAGCTCTACATTGATTTTGCGTCACTTTCTCCAGGTAACATGACGGGGATGGTCGGCACTGCCCTGTATGTCAGTCCCGAGGTTCAGGGAAATACAAAGGCCACATACAACCAAGTAGGAATTTAAAAATTCACTTATTTGTCTCTAAACATGAGAATTAAAAGTTGCTTTATCTAAACTTGTTATATGAGAGTGTCTCGAGTTTTAAATAACTTTTTTATTCATGTTCCTGTCTGCAGAAGGTTGACCTGTTTAGCTTGGGCATAATCCTCTTTGAGATGTCCTACCGGCCGATGACCACCGGGGCCGAGCGCATCGCTGTCCTGAGTCAGCTGCGTGGGGTGTGTCTATGTCACTGTCAGAGATTGAGAGCAAGCTGAGTGGGGGAGGGGTTTGCACCTGGTGCCTGACTTATTATTGTCTTTTTTTTACCTTCATATTTACAGGAACCCATCATCTTCCCAGAGGACTTTACTTTACGTGAGCAAGGAACACAGGTGAGGACTAAAGACCTTTTTTCTTCTCCTCGTTTAAATCTCAGTCTAGCAGTGACATGCTTCTCTCTGTCTTTTTCCTTATGTCTACCAGAAGAGAGTGATCGAGTGGCTGCTGAAGCACGACCCGGCTCTTCGACCCACTGCCCAGGAGCTGCTAAAGAGCGAACTTCTGCCTCCTCCCCAGATGGAGGAGTCAGAGTTGCACGAAGTGCTGCAGCATACCATGGCCAATATCAACGGCAAATCCTACCGCACCATGGTGGCCCAGCTGTTCGCCCAGAACACCTCACCAGTCGTGGATTACACCTACGATATAGACCTCTACAAGGTGAGGCTGCTGATTAAGTTGACCGAGCTTCTGCCAGTGGAGTGTGGTTTATTTTATTTTACTGTAGCCACACTGTTCTTCATCTGTGCTAAATGTCACATTAAAACTATGCTGGAAGATATTTAATATCCTGTTTTTTTTAACAGTGAGATTTTCAAAATAATGTGGTCAGCTAATGTAATAAATGATTCCTTTTCAAGGCCCAGCTGAGTTGAAAGTTGATATCAGGTAAATAGGAGGTCACTTAGCTGCTGTTCTAGAGCTCTGTTGGTGAAGAGCCAATCAGAAGAACGCTGGGAGTTTAAGGGAGATAAAGTAAAGTTGTTTTTAGATAGTGGAGTAAGTGAAGTGCTGCACCAAAGACAAATAGCAGTAGTAGCAGAGGGGCTTGTTAACCAGTTTCAGCTGCTTCAGTATTTATTAATAACGGGTGCACTACAGGGCTGACAGTGAGACAAACCCCAAAACAGGAATGGCTCTTTTTCTCCAGTTTTTGGGTAGAGGGCGCTAAAGTGACTCTTTCCATGTTGAAGGTTCCAGTGCCTAGGCTAGGGTCAGTATCACTACTAGTAGCATGATATGATGTCTGGTCCCTACAGAGGTTGCACAGGTGCTCCAGAATGGCACATCAATATGTGGCATTGCCAGGTTTGTGTCTCCCAGCTGGAGACAGAGAGTTAATCTAGAAGAGGTAGACAGGGCCGTAGAAGGTCCTTAATTCATCACTATAAAAAGGGTATCTGGTTGAAATCCGTGGACCATGTCAGACTCTGTGCTGGTGCAGTGGCTCCTCCTGGTGCACAACAATACCCAGCAACATATGACAGGAGTATGCAGGCGTATGCAGGAGTATGCAGGAGTATGCAGGCATTTCTGGAGAATGGAGGAATTGATAACATTGCTGGGTCACCATGCACCTGTGAGACGTTATGTTCCAGTCCAACCAACGCCACCAGGTTGCACCTCAGGCCTAGAGCTCATCTATGCCCATATGTCATCTCATTAGGAGCATGCCCCAGTGATACATAGGACAGGTTGGGTCCAGGCATGCTAAGTGCCATTTTGAATTGCTGCGGTTAAATTTCAGCCTGCTGCCCCATTTTTCACTTTGATTTTAGGTGTTTCTTTGAATTCAGTCCAAGAATATGGATTATTAAATAACATAATTGCAAACCTGTGCTTTCTCAGGTCACAATTCCTACTGTCTGTTATGGTTATGGGTTGATTAAATAAAAGAAAATCAACTTTTTCCGTTCTCCACCTCTAGATGTCACTGTAGGCAAAGGAATAGCTGCACTGACCTCTGTCCTTCTAAGCTGCCTCTCTCATTCGGTCTATCACAGATGAGCAGAAGGCCTGGTGGTGCTTAGTCGATGTCTCCTGATCCCTAACAGAGGCTGTTTGTTTGCTCTCCCTTCAGGGCAGCTTCAGCTTCAACAATGCCAAATTGCAGCAGCATGTGTACGAAAGCATCACCAGGATCTTCAAGAAGCACGGTGAGTGCACCGTGTCTGTCGAGTGCGTGCATGTGAACGCAAGCCTTTGTTGACACTACGTGGACTCCCGACCTGCTGTAAGGCCATTTTAAAGACCTCAACATCTGCGCCAGCGAGAGGCAGCTCAACAATAAGCATACTGTTGGGCGGCACCGATTCTGTTCATTTACGAATGTTGTTTTTGTGCACGTTGCTGATGATGTCCAGCTCTACTTGTTTGTTTATGCGCAGTTTGGCTGTTCACACGCGTCAGTTATCATAAGGTCAGGGTCACTGTGTTTTATGAAGATGGAGCAGTAATGCACAGTGTTTGATTTCAGGTGCCGTGCGTGTTCAGACCCCGCTGTTCCTCCCCAGGAACAGGAAGTTGTACGATGGCAGTGAGCTGGCCTGCTTCATGGACCATAGTGGAATGCTGGTTACGCTGCCCTATGACCTTCGCGTGAGTTTAACGCACACACACACACCCTCGTTTACATGTCCACACATGCACACAAAGCAGCAATTATAAAACTATTTACATAGGAACACACACACACACACACAGTGTGAGGCTGCAATCAGCAGCCCCCTTAAGAGCCCGCTGCCTCAGGAAACCCTGAGGACCAAATGCTCGTTTCCACACATTGATTGATTACAGCCTGGTATGCACAGACTTCACTGTCTTTACACAAGTGCACCCAACGTCTCAAGTCTTGGTTTTGTTTTTTCTTCTTTAGATCGCGTTTGCAAGATTCATTGCCCGCAACAATGTAACACATCTGAAGAGGTAACGTTTATAATGAGAAGTCATTTTGACCATTTGTGTGTGTGTCTTTTCTTTTAAAATGTTAAAAAAATATTTTTTATAGAACATTTAAATGCAAAAACAAACTAAATTTGTGCTTTCATGTTTTTTAAAGCAAATTACGTGTGTCTTTTTGTGTCTGCAGTCGATACTTAATCAAATTTTCTGCCTTTCTTTAAACATACCGGACTGTGCAGAGGTCTCAAGCCACCCCTTACTCTTTATGTTGTGCTTGGAAAATGAGAAATAAGTGCAGCGGTTTATTGAAACACGGAAACATGTTTATGAAAAAAACCTCACTTTGTACACTTGCACTGAGCTAGAAAGTTATTGTTGAGCACAGCCTGAACGCTCTTTGGTTGGAGTTCTTTCTTTACATAGTCTTAAGGAATTTTTAAAGACGTTCAAACCTCTTCTTGTTGGTTTTACAGATAAAAATTTCTCATTTTGAATTCATAGCTCTATAAAACCCATTGCCCCTGATTTTCAGTTCTGTTCTTGTGTCATTTGGTTACCTCAGACATTCCTCCACATTGCCCTTCTTTAAGAATCAGACCATTTCTTGTAGATGCTTCAGTTCACTGAAGTATTTGATGATTTCCAAAGAGCTACTATCGGTGGAAAAAAAATGTTTAACGCACGTCAAACCTGTTCCCTTTGGTATTTTTAATAGATTTATCTACATTTTTCTTTACCTCGATAAACCTTTAACCTCTCCACTTTATAGCTGAAAGTAATGAAACTTGTGGCTCTGCTCACCAGGGTCGTGTTAACAGCTGTTGATAAAGCCTGTGTTCATTCTGGACGTGTGCATCTCTTCGTCTCTCTTAAGGTACAGCATTGAACGAGTGTTCCGGCCCAAGAAGCTGGACCGCGCTCACCCGAGGGAGCTCCTCGAGTGCGCCTTTGACATCATCACTCCTGTTAGCAACAGCCTGCTCCCTGAGGCAGAGATCATTTACACCATCTCTGAAATAATCCAGGAGTTCCCCGTGCTGCAGGTTACACGCACAAGCTGCTCGTATTTTTTTAATTTTTATGTTTTTAATCGGACAGGATGGTTTGCTGCTGCGTCAGATCCACGACTCTTAATTATTTTTCCGATGGATGCCGTTAGCAAAAGCTAACCAGTTGTTTTTTTTGTCCCCCCCCCTTTACTTCTCAGTCACATTCCTAACATGCCAAAGTATGTGTAAGCCTGACAGATTTACACTGTATTTATTGTTTATCTAGTAAATCTGTTATGCACCGCTCTGTCAGCTTCCTTCCCTCCCTTCCAGTACAATCCATTTCCTGTCTCGATTCATTCCATCGCTGCGTCAGTGGCACTACTCTTCGCATGCCTCATGAACCCAGTCCAACTTTGCGTCTGGCCTCGTAGGTCTTGTTTCTGATCCTCTCCACCACCCGGCTCTTTGTGTAAAAGCTTTTAGGAATCTGTGAGTCAGAAAGAATGAATAGGGAAGCCGGACGAGCCGGTCATTATTTATCGCGGCGCTCATTGTGCAGCAGTGCTTTTAAATTTTGACTGTAATTGTGTCTGAGAATGTTAAAGGTGTGTTTGTGACTGCAGGAAAGGAACTACAACATCTACCTAAACCACACCAGCTTGTTTAAGGCCGTGCTGCTGCACAGCGGCGTCCCGGAGGACAAACTGAGCCAGGCCTCTAACATACTGTGTGATCTTATGGTCAGTCCAGGTTACACATTGCACGTCTGTTTTTCGTAGGCTTCTTTTAGCAGATGCAGTCGTGACATTTTTATCACCTTTTTTTTTTTTCTGTCTTTTTACCTTTTTGTCTGCATCTGCTCCAGAGTGAGAAACTCACCAAACGTGAAGCGGAGGCAAAGTTCTGCAACTTTTCACTGTCAGCCAACTGTGTGAGTGTCCACCTGGTCTATGAACCTTCTGTAAAAAAAATATTCAGCACACTTGCAGCACATGTGAGAAGTTTGCATTCAAGGCTTTGTGCCAGACTGGCTCTCTAAGGTATGCTCACAGCCTTTCAGCAGCTGCATTTGAACTCACACGGTGATCCTATCCTGAACCAGAGCTTGTAGCTTTGCTTCCTACCAAACTGCTACTGAAAACTGAAAAGAGAGCTTTCTGGCAGAAGGTCACGGAGGGAAACTCGCGCTCAGTCAAACACTGACATCTCTCCTCACTTCTCGTTTTTAGTTGCAGACTATGTACAGGTATATAGAACAGAAGGGGAGTCTGCAGGACCTGGTGCCGCTGCTGTCGTCACTTACCAAGCAAAAAACTGCCGTCACCCAGCTGGCAAAGCAGGGCCTCAAGGACCTGGAGGAGCTCACGGTGCTTCTGCCCAAACTTGGAGTTAAACTGATGGTGATATGGATTCTGGAGGATAAGAAAACAGCTGTTGTATCTCCTTTAGTTAGTTTTCTTTTTAAATAAAACTATCTCCTTTATAGGTGGTGATCAACTTGGGCTTAGTGTACAAAGTGCAACACCACTCAGGAGTCATCTTCCAGTTTGTGGCTTTCATCAGGAAGCGCAGACGAACCGTACCAGATATTCTGGCAGCTGGAGGACGCTATGACCACTTGGTAGGCGTTACAGTGACTCCACAAAGTAAAGCCAGGCACGACTAATACCTGCAGCGGTTTGTTTTAACAAATACAGGCAAAAATCATGCAGTTTGCTCCCTGCCTTTTCTAGATCCTGGAATTTCGAGGACCGGTTTCCACAGGCCCCGTCCCCAGCGCAGTGGGGGCCAGTGTTGCCGTGGACAAAGTCTGCGGCGCTATAGCCAGCATGGAGGAGCCAGTGAGAGACACAGACACACGCTTGAATCTGACATTGCTAATTATTGTAATGAAGGAGCAGCAGATGGTTTCATATTTAATGATGGCTTTATAGAGCAGTCGGGCTGCCACACAGCTACTTTTAGAAACCTGTTAATAACTATGATCACCGCTGCTCTTGACTCCACGGAGTTATTTTTGGAGGCGCATCATTTTCTATATTTTAGATGGTGAATGCGTAATGATGTGCCCCGAAAGCTTCATGCTCATGTAAACACCTGGAATGACTCCTTTGCTACACGCATAATGCTTTAACTGCAGCTCCCTGCTTCTATAATATTAGACTAAATGCATAGTAGTTGCTGTGCGCGACCGTATTTGTTTGTCTTCGTATCAGCCAACAGTGAGCTCCTATGATGTCCTGGTGGTCCCTGTGGGCCATTCTTCAATGTCCAAAGCCATCAGGGTTGTTCAGAAATTGTGGAGCACCGGCATCGCTGCAGACATCAACTATGATGTATCCCAGGTGAGTCGTCTTTAACTGGTTCCACTCATAAAAACTAGAACAAACCAATTTTGACTTAAAGGTGAATCCTGAGACCCCCTCCCTCCAAAAAATGTAGTGTAGTAATCTCATCCCTCCTATAGAGGGCAACACTTTACTTCCAATATGAAGTAAAAACCCTAACTTCTTACCAGCAGCCTTAGTGTGACAGCAAGTAGTAAAAATGGTAAGTACGCCACAGAATGAGCTTTGTGGCTGCTTTTTAAAGAGCATTAGTGGCCATAATGGGGCAAAAAACACAACATATGTTTAACACACTTCTTATAAAGTTTTGTCATGAGATCTTGTTAGCATTTGGAGAGCCGTGATTGGACGATAGCCAAGTAGACATCAACCCCCTTGAAGCGAAGCCGTTTCATCCACTGCTCTGTCACATTCTTCGTGATAATGTGAGCGACTGATCTCAGTCCCCGTTGTGCACGTCTCTCCGGCATAGCTCTGTGCCCACATTTTAATGCCCCTCCTGTTTTTTCCTGCTCTGCTCTTTATAACCTATTGTTGTCTTAACTTTCCACTTCTGTGCTGAGTGAGTGTTTGCTTTACAACAGCTTTCATTGTCTTATGTACCGACACGGGACACAAGCGGCTGGCCCCCCCTTGTTTTCGTAAAAGCAATTAGGAAAATTTGAGTTTGGGCGAAAGCCAAATTATCAAGTGTGTTTTTGTAGATTATGTACAGGGAGAGCAGAAGCTTTGAGCCACCTCGAGCTGCGTTACCTTTTTCTATGTTTTCACACTGATCTATGATTCATTCAAGCATAAAAGGACACCTAACTAAAAGCATGAACCTGTGTTGTCTATGCACATAACATGTAGTTTAGCAAGGAACCAATTTGAAGTTATTTCTTTAAACACATTTCTAATGAAAAACTGGCATTAAATAGTAATTTTATACCAAAAAACTGAATCCCTTAGTGGAAAACTTTATATATATACTTTAATAAA
Source organism: Hemichromis elongatus (assembly GCA_015108515.1). NCBI lineage: Eukaryota > Metazoa > Chordata > Actinopteri > Cichliformes > Cichlidae > Hemichromis > Hemichromis elongatus. Next base: position 148,986 of record VUQR01036597.1, read on the forward strand.
CAGATTTGAGGAAACTAACTGGGGGACAGTAGTTTTTAGGCGTCACGCATCTATCTGCAGCAGATGAACGGTAACTTAAAGACATGTCCTTGTATGGAGGAGATCAGGGGAGAGGTACTACAGCACAGTGGAGGCTCTGTCGTGGCTTGTGGCTGAATTTTAGGGATCTTGCTAAAACTGATGGAACACAGAACGGTCACATTTTGATCCACTGTTGCAATACCACGTGGAAAGCATGTGATTGGTAACGGCTTCAGGTTTTCAACGATGACAGTTATCACAAACCCACTGCAGTAAAAGCATGCGTGCAGAGAAAGTCGTGGATTGGCTTCTCCAGAAGTCAGACCTCGGTATTACTTGAGCAGTGTGGGATCATCTTTAAATAATAGGTAGGCAACAATCAGAGAAGAGCTTTGAACGTCCTCCATGAAACCTGGAGCGTTATTCTTAAAGACTTAAAGAAATGATGAGAAAGCTTTTCTATGAGATTTCAGGCTGTGTTGAAATATTAAAACTCTCTGGCGCATTAGAATTGTACAAACCCTGTTTTTGCCTTTTATATATTGTATTTGCATGTATGCTTTAGTTAATCACTGCACCTATTTTCTATTTTTCTAGCAAAATATAAAGAGTTAGATGTGGCTTTAGACTTTAGCACAGCACGCAGGTTTTGACCAGAGGAGAGTTAGTGAGAACACCTCGTCCAAACCACCTCACCTGTCATTCCCGCTCACTGGGCTTTCGTTAGCACGGTTCACATGCTGGCCTCTTAACAGACCTTAATTCATCCTCTGGAGACGGTTCCACTCTTTTAGTTTTTATTAGACAAATATGGCAAACCCCTTCCCCAGGCAGGCAGCCAAGTAGCGGAGCTGCCCATCTGGTTCCAGGCAATAACTTACCTTTGACATAATTTGATCTGTCGGTGTGAAAGTTATAAGAAAGAAGGAAGTGTAAACGCTCGGCTGATGACAAGGAAAAGCGACGCGCGTAAACATACACTTGGGGTGCACCGGGGCCAGTTCGTCTAGCAGAGGAGCCAAAACTAAAGTTAATCAGAATGAATTAGGCCGACACGAATCACAAGCATGCATGTTCACTGTTACGGTTGAATGGATTACCTGGATGTACATCAAAGCTCGTGGCCCACTCTTCTGGCTCTAAGCGAAACTTAAATGAATGAGTGCAACAAAAGGAGACTTTTTAAGCCTCAGTTCAGTGATCAGCGGTATCTCAAGCACACCCCCCCCCCTTTCCTTCATAAACTAAACTAGTCAGAGTTGAAACTGGCAACCGTGACGCTGTAATTATGTAATTACTGTATGTTTCCAAGCTTAATTTGTGATTTTTAGGTGATTAATGAAAGGAAAGCTTGTTCTCAGAAAATTAGGCCCCAAACAAGCCAGCATTTTCAGTACGCTACTGCAGCGGCCATCACATGTGTTTGATGTGATGACAAATTTACTATTGTTGTCATAAAGGTTTAATGGGGTATTGTTTAGCTATATGTTTAAATTTTTACAATTTTTTTGAGTCTTTCTGTGCGTGTTTTTAGTCTCAGGACACACTGCTGGAACACTGCAAGCTAAGCGGCATCACGTGCATGGCCCTCGTCTCGGACAAAGAGGGATCCTATGTGAAGGTAAGCTAAGTGTAGCAACGCTCTGCGCACCATATTCAAGCACATCCGCTCCCCAGTAACACACTCAGGATTTTAGAATGATTGGACTTGATGTAGGCGGTGTGTACGTCGCTGCAGAAGCCTGCCGGTAGCGTTGCAGATTGTGTCGCTGGTCACATGTCAACGTCCTTTTCTGTCCTCCAGGTAAAATGCTTTGAGAAAGACAGACAGTCGGAGAAACGGATTCTCGAGTCCGACTTGTTGGATCACATCTTTCAGAAATGTCGGTACAAGTTCCTCGACGAGAGAAACATCAGGTAAAAATAGTTTCGGTTTGTTGTGTGTGGTTGATGCAGAAGGGGTTGTTTTGTTTTTGTTTTAAATGTCTTCCTTGTACCTCAGCAGAGAAATCTCTGAAAGCACGACTCTACAGAACCCCAAAGGGTCACTGCTCACCAGCACAGGTACCATGCTCAGCTTATTCTCATCATACTAACTTTTACACGGTGTAACATCACAGGGCCTGAAACCATCACACTCGTGTTTCACGCGGTTGTGATTTGATCGTAAAAATGCGTAATTTAGACAGAATTTCAAAGTATTTCTTATGATGTTGAGTTTCCTTTTTGCTGTTTAGAGATGGTGCATCAGAATAATAAGCTCAGTTGTTACGGTTCACACCCTTCTGGCACGAACGCCGTCTGATTAAAACTGAACAGCAGCTTGTTTTTGTGTACGTGTGCGATTAAATACTTGATTTGTCCTATTTGCCGTCGTCTGATTCCAGGGTCTTCAGAGCAGCACGGGAGCAGCGCCCCCATAAACATGAATGTGAGCCTCATCAGCCCGGAGAAAGTTTCTGCCAGCGCCAGGCGACGCTACGAGACTCAGGTCTGCCATCTTTGTAACCGCGTCTCCAGCATTTCTCCAGAGCTGTGGTCCTCTGTGTTAATGACTGCGAACCTCTAAAACGGATTTCCAGGAAATTTCTTAGTGCCGTTTTTTTGTCTCCTTTTTTTTCCTCTGTATCCGTCTGCCTTAAACGTTCCTGTGGTGATCCATAAGAGCATGTTGTCTGTAACGTGACACTAAGACAAGCTTTTGCTTGTGAAGATGATTTATATTTGTAACTGTGTGATTTTAAACGGGTCCCTCTCTGTCTCCTTCTCTCATTTCAGATCCAAACCAGATTACAGAACCTCGGTAGCAATTTGCAGAATAAGAGCAATGACATTGAGGTTCTTGCTGTAAGTCATTTGAGTGTTTATGCCCCCCGCCTCCCCAATCCCACATTATCTGTTGAATTCATGTGTGAAATCGTAGGGGAAGGAAATAGTTTTGATAGCTAAAACAAACAAACATCTAAGGATCTGCCCTTTCATAGTTGCCTTTTAAATCCCTTCCTGGAAGTAAGATGGCTGTGAATAAATTCCAGTTGCCCATCGAACAACGAACGCTAAACGCAAAGCAGCTAGCGCGTCATTCCTAGGGGACACAAATGGTCGCTGGCGTTCATTTCCAGTTGCGCCGTCCGTTCGTGGCCACATACTCTCAAAGCACACTCGCCCTTCTTGTCTTATTTAGCATCTCGCTGCGTGTTCCAAATGCATTTATCATCCCTGTTGGAATCTGGACTGTATAAACACTGCAGTGTCATTGAAACGTAACAAGTGCAATCATCCCGATGCCAGTAAGCGGTTACACAGGCCTGCGAGTCTCGGGTGTTGCGCGTCAGCAGCCTGCTTTTCCATCGCTCAGACTGATGTGTAGCGCCGATGCTACAGAGGAACCCGGGAAGTAATAAAAATAAACTGGGGCACTTTCATTCCTGCTGCTATCGCTGTGAAAATATATTATGTAATTTTATGATGTTAGTGCTGACTAGATTGCTGATGTTGGGGGAAGGAAATTATATAACATACTGGACGCAGCGTGCAGTTCTGCATTTTGCTCCAAAATGAGGTTTTTTTTCAACATGCTGTAAAAATATGTAAAATGTGGTGTTGAATTTTTTTTTTTGACTGTGAGGGAAAGGCTTTATTGTGTAACCGTTCCTGTTTTTTGTATCCCACAGGTGGACCTTCAGAAGGAAACGCTGATCAACTTCCTGTCTCTGGAGGTTGGTTTCTTACTTTAGCTTCATCAAGAACACAGCCGAGTCAATAAAAGGCAACATCACATTGAAGGGGTGGGAGGAAGGGGAGGCGGGGGGGGGGGGGGGGGGAAAGGAACGGAACAA
>VUQR01036597.1:152996-187829 GCA_015108515.1 Hemichromis elongatus
GGGGGGATGGGTGTGGGGGGGGGGGGGGGTGGAGGAGAGGGGGGGGGGGGGGGGGGGGGGAGTGGAAAGGAACGGCCAATAAAGGTCAAGTTCCTAGACAGGAAGACGGGATCCCGTTGCCTTCCTTACAGTCTGGTGAGGAACGCTACAGTTTTCCACAGCCGGGGGAGACCTGTGAGACTCGAACTTGGCAGGCCTTTTACGAGGCTCGCGCATGTGACGGACGTGCGCTGCGCTTAGCAAAACGCACTCTGAGGAGGTGTTAATATTCACATTCCAAACTTCTTACCAAGACCTTGCTATAAAATCCCAGCTTCCCTTTAAGGAAAGTTAAAAAAAAAAAAAGAAAAAGTAGGCTAAATATATTGGGAAGAAACTTGAAGAAAGCTGGAAAATGCTCTTAACACTGTTGTTAAATAAGTTAAAGCCTCTACTGCATAAATGAATGGGCCACCTATGTAGTTGTCCCTTTGTCTGTTAACAAACACGAGGCCTGTGAGCCATTTGGTTGTTTTTTCTTTACAGCTTTGGATATTAAATCTCATCTGTTGATGGTTTTGTTTGGGGTAGTGAGCTTGAATTAAATCTATTTTTTTTTTTTCCCTTTTCCCTCTAGTTTGATAGCGAAGAGCAGTTCAACAACAGCGTGAAGACGTTGCTGTCTCGTCTGCCCAAGCAGCGCTACCTGAAGGCCATCTGTGATGAGATTCACAACTTCAAGATTACAAAAAGGTGCAGTGGCACGCGTAACTGTGTGTTAAATTGCACAGCATATTAGTTTGGTACGTTAGCATTCACGGCTAGCTGAACCCTCGCTCAGAAGTTTGGATTCACTTGTTTCACGTTCTTGTTTTGTTTTTGTTTTTTAAAGAAAGGCGCATTTTATCAATATAATGTAACGTTAAATTGTTTAGAAACACTACTGATAATTTATTTGTGATTCTTAAGTCTAGACTGTATATAAAAGATGGAAGCAGGCACTCTGAGGTTAAAAAGTAAAACGGATGCAGACCTGCCGACAGCATGTGGCTCCCCTGTTTCCTCGTTGTGGGCAAATTATCCTTCAGCCTCCTCGTGTGTGGCCACCGTTAACGCACTTTCCTCATCGGGTTATGTTCTGAAGCTTTAGGTTTTATCAAATGCTGTATTTAGTTTTATTGCTACCATATGAGCATGCAGCGTTCCCTGGTTTGCCAGATTCACCCCATTACTCGTCACGTCTGGTTTCAAAACGCCAAGGTGGCAACGGCCAAAACCCTCAGCTCAAGGCTTCACAATCAGAGCTTACTCGGCGACGTCACTTTGGCCATGTCCGTCTTTTATTTACAGTCTATAAGTAATATCTCTGTAGACACACAGAGGCCAGTGTACAGTTCACAAATCACTTCTTTTTTTCCTCATAGCATATCATGTTTGCTAATCCCAGTTCATGTCACACGTGACAACCTTTTAACATTACGCTGCATACACACTGGAAGCAGTTGGACAGTTTATTTCATATCTACTGGATGTCCGTACACTGTAGACTCAAAAATTGAGTTGATATAATTGATGAATGATAGTGCCGACTTATCTAGACTATCTTCTTGTCCGCCACGGTGCGAGTGCTTTAAATTTTATCATCGTGTGGCTAGCATGAGCGTGCTTTCCCGTCTTTTGTCTGTTGAAAATTTATAGTACAATGCGCCATCCAACGTATGCGCTCCAGGCAGCGAACTTCAAAGAAGTATAACCGGAATAACTTCTCGGCCGTCGGGTCTCCAGGTGTCCGTGCCCTCGCAGGAGCATAATCTAGGCTTTACTTTAAAATAACTCCCAGCTAGAACTTCTGGATGGTCATTTTTAGTGCAGCCATTTTTCTTAACTGAAACCTGATGCAGACAGTGAATGAGTTAAAGGCCACGTTTAATAAAAGAAGTGGGCAAAAATCAGACTTCTTTTTTTTTTCTTTTTTTTCCCGGCAGCTGCTTTGCAATACTTCAACCAAGCCCACACACTCCAGGTGTAACAGTCACTGCCAGTACAACAAAAGGAGTCTTTAGACAGATAAGTACCGCCTAGAAGAACGTTAAATCCCCAGCTCATCCCATTTCCTGACATAAAATTTGGAGAAGGATTTGCTGTATTTGGGTTTATGTCTGGCTCTCGGCACCCTAATAGATTGACGCTAAGTTGCAATCAGCTCCATCCATTTCTCTTGTGTAGACGGAAAAGTTTAAATTCCCATACTCCCAAACGTAATTTCCCGCCCAAGTTCCAGGGCAAATCCTGCGTTTGAGCTTGTAGCGTTATGAGTGCCCGAAGCCTGTGATGGGATCCAGTGGATTTTCTCTTTCATGAATGAGATGGCGGCAAGAAAAATCCAAAGCGCTCATTCTGGCTCCCTCTTCGTCTCTCCAGAACAGTTGGTTTTAATTTCCTGTCTGTGCTGTGTGAGTTGCCATTAAGGGGGGGAAAAAGGCTTTCCTGATAAATGAGCGTCACAGAGGCAGCAATTGATGGAGTCGGCATGTGTTTTTATTCTTTTGTTTAGTGGTTTTCATTGAATGTGGGCAACAGGCAACTGAGGCGAGATGAGTAGGGTGAAGGGCTCGTGCAGCGTTACGTAGCTGTTGCAGGAGCATCAATTAAAGTTACACCTTATTATTAGTTATTCCTTCTTTTTTTTTTTGAGTAACATGAGACATTCACCTACTTATGGTTTACTAGTTTAGTCTCATTGTGTTTGTATGTATTTGTGAGTTAGATGGAGATCAAACAGAGCTTTTTCCCACCACTGTATATTTTTACCCTGTTCTCCATCTTGGGCTTTTAACCTTCTAACATTGGCTAATTATTGTTAAACACAAAGTGCAGCTGAGCCTGTATAGATGCACTGAATTTCATTATTATATGTCTTCCTTTAGTTCCTGTGATAGCTTGTACCTAGTTCGACTCCTCTCAAAGTTGAGTCGATTTTTTTGGTAGTGTTATCCCAAGAGCGAGCTCAATGGCAGCTTCATTTATATGGCACTTTTTAAAAGCCACAGCCGCTTTAATTACGTTTTGGAGGATTAATTATTTAACAACTGACTTAAATCTATATACATGAATTAAGAGTAGTTTTAAAAACGAGTTAATGGAAATAAAACAAGCAGCAATGAAAGACAGAGAAATAAAGACGTGTACCTGAAGAATAGTACAGCGCCAATGGAAAGATACAAATGACTATTTAGTTAAAGGCAGCGGTCAATAACATTATTTGTTTTTTTGGTTTTTTTTAATGGTTAAACTTTTAAAATTTGATATTGGTAGTTGGCTCCAGCAGTGGGTAGCATCACTAGCTTGACATGCAGAAGCTGGAGTTGACCAGATCTAGAAGAAGAAGAATTTATCAGGTTTGACACATAATTTCTAACTTCTGCTGTATTTCTCAGATGCTAAAGAGATGATTTATTTACGGTAAAACTGAGGTCATTTCAGAATTACTGCAAGATTTTCCTCACAGGATAAAGTCTTTAGTGTCCTAGATTCCACACAGGCACTGAGTTGCCACTGTGCATCTGTGTTTCCAAATGGGACAGTCTCGGTTGCTTCTTTTTTAACTGGAGCAAATTCAGTTGTCCAGTTATGCACTTTTTCCTGGCATAAACATCATGAATCAATAAAGCTAAGTAAATATGTGCATCATCTGCATAGGTCTAATAAGCCACTTTGTATCAATGAAAGATTTGACGTAGTGGAACCATGCACAGCCCTAAGAGTCAACCCGAGGGCCACCACCTCCAGCCTGCCAGAGGTTTCCGTTTGGCCCCCGGAGCGTTACTGAATTCAAGAGTAGCCTGGGGAATATTGAGCTTTCAGAGCAAATCAGTTGTTACAGATGAGGCACTGAACACATACCTACTTGTCTACTCTTCATTAAGGCTGCTGTTTTCTGCATCAGCTTTTTACTTAAGGCTCTTAGAGAGTGACAACTTTATATGTTTGAAATATATTTAGAAACATTTCTCCAGCCAGTGTACTCCATAAACTACGACACCACGTATGTGTCCAAGATGGATAGCTTGGCAGCCTTTCAAATAGGAAGCCTAAAACGTCACAGTCGCCCTCTAGTGGCTTTACAGGTAATATGAGTCTGTTAACACTGACGAAGGCAAAGGAAATTCTGGCTGAATCACGTTGTCTGGATTTTGAGACATCCCAGTTTAAAATCTCTTCCAAACCCATGACTGCCGTGGTCATGAGAGTGACGATGCGCGTGCTATCCTTATGCCTTTAGGGAATACAAACATTTAGTACAAATCAAGGATGTTCTGATTAGAAGTTGATGGTCAAAGGTGAAGTTTCCTCTGACCTTATGTGAACCCATAACCTGGGAACAGAAGGGATGGAAGACTGGGAGCATGTTTCATGTTAATGTTTTTTGAAGTCTTACAGCAAACAAATCTTCTCTTTCAGGGTGGCTATGGTCATCCTGTACAGCTATAAAGACGACTACTACAAGATTCTCCTGTGAAAGCCGAGGGATTGCACTTGCCTGGGAGATATTCCACGTTGCTTCAGGCAGCAGACTCCCAGAGACCGTTTTTAATCCTTGGACCAACAAAACGTGCTTACAACATTGACACTTTCCATTTGGAAGGTGCAAGTCCCAAAGATACAAGTGAATTTCTTTTACTGTGGTGAATGGTAAATTAGCTTTCAGACTCGGTCTCTCCCAACGCTTCCAAAACCCTTCAGTGTTTCGTGGTCCTCGAAAGAGGTTAACTGGACTTTATTGCCTTAACAGAACTAGAGAATTTAAGAGAAAGGGCTTTTTACTGGTTATGTGTCACGAGTACAAATACATTTCTTCTTTGCAACAGGATGCATAGTGTGAATAAATATTTTTCCCCACATGCTGTGACCTGTGTGTGCGTTCATTAGAATACAAATGGGTGCGTAACGCCAAATGATGCTGATGAATTAATATCTGAAATGTGCAAAACTCTTGATCCACACAACAGTTATGCTTCATTTTAAAATGGAGGGAAATGTGGAAGTGAAGCGATGTGTTGAAACATGCAGACATACATAGAAATTGAGTATACAAGGAAAAAGCAGCCTGAACTCTCACAGGCTTTCTTTAAGTAGTTAAGTAGTTTAAGGACACTCAAAGCTCTTCTTTGGATGTCTACTGCCTTTTCTATTTATCAAGATGATCCCACACTGCTTCAGCGATGCTGAGCTCCAGGCTCTGGGGAGGCCAGTCCGTGATTGATGTTGCTCCATTGTGTATTTTTCTATCCCGGTATGCTTTTACTGCATTGGAACTGTGTGACATCTGGACATTGTCAATCAAACACTTTGCATATATCAGAAGGCTTTTGCACAGTACTGCATATCTAACTCTGAAATGCCCAAGAGATGAGATAAGTTAATTTTGACATGCTCAGTGTTATACATATTTTAGGCACAGGACACACATTTTTCCTTTAAATAATCTTTCTGGAGAAGCTTCGGCACCTTGCAGTTTATCAGCAAGCTTTATCGGATAAGCCAAAACAGCAGAACAATCCCAGAGTTTCTGGTCTGGCCTCCATGTCTTTGTGTTTTATTGTATTGGGGCTTCTTGCTTTGGGCTTGCATTCAAATCTGGAACTTGCTTTTCCATAAACGATCCACCTGTACTAAAGACTCGATTTTGACCATCCTGCTAAAAAGGCAAGACGACATCCTATTTAAAGCCCAGGAGCAGATGTGCATTTGCCTGCAAGAGAAGCAGAAACCACTAACAGACGACATCTCGGATGACATCACTGCACTTCAGCGACAGTTCCTCCAGCGCGGTTTAACTGTCCTCAGTGCGGGCCACTTTGGTTCACACATTTATTTTTCAAAATAAGTGTAAATGTTACAGTTCATCACCTAAGAAACATATTTACAGGATTTTAAACAGAAATAAATAAGCTTGTACAGAATATAGTAGAAAGAAATGGTAAATGGTCTACAATGTACAGCAGCTTTGGCTACTAAAAATTCATTTTTCCAAAAAAAAAAAAAAAAAATCTCAAACTAGAGTTAAGTATTAATAAATAAAGCTATGTGAAAAAATAAATAAGGTACTCTTCTCTACTTTTTGTAACTACTTTGTTTGTTTTTTTAAACATAGAAGAACAAAGAATTGCGTAAGCTTTTACAGTCACATCTTCATTTTAAAGCACATAGTCATGATTAAAACACATACACAGATCTACTCAGTTGCTAAAACACATCATGAATTGGTCTCTGACCAATTTTGGCATCAAAGATATCTTTGTATCGAGATATTGGCAATGGACTCTGATCCGAAACATGTTGCCTTAAAACCCCTAAATATTTCAAAACGCTTCTCAGGTTCTGTCCGACCACATACTGATCAGACTGATGCGGAGAACCTAGCTGCAACAGCATGTTCGCTTGAGTGGTTTAACATCTCTGTGTGCTTAATACGCCTATCAAATCCCTGCTTAGGGCCTTTATCCCTCCAAGAATCCCTCAGTGGGCTTTCTAAAACACTGGCTCTAAAGAAAAGTGCTACGTTTCTAATATGCTCTGATGTTGTAACATGTACCACTGTGTACAGATGCTAGCAAGCTACCCTTACACTCTTACAAATCACGTAATGTTCTTTTATTTGAAGCGCTAATGAGAATGGCACAACACGATCTCGACCTTAGTAATAATGAGGGATATTTCTTTCTTTTTTTTCCCCTGATACGGGCTTATGGTTGTTAACCAACTACAAGACATCAACGGAAAAAAATAGTTAAGGCTATAAAATTAAGGCTTTTAAAAGAATTACTGCTAACAATCACTTGCAAGGATGAACAGTAGCTTCTCCACACACACACACACACACACACACATATACAGCTGTGAATGAAGATGTGAAGTGAGGCATGGTATCAAAGACATTCCTTCTAGGCCCAGATGAAGCGTCTGGCACCGTTTCGTCTCACCTGCTGTCAATAAAATAACATTCTAGCTGGATGAAGATCACTCTGAGATTTTGGAGTTGGAGTGGCAGATTCCCATCGAAAGAGCCAAAATCAGATGAGGTTATGACTCTTGGCTAATACAACGAAGACAAGTCTAGACACATCTCGCACAATTCACAAACCGGGTGTTTACATTTTTGCGTGAAAGCAGTTTGTTATTAGAGATTCTTGACTGGAATGAAAGAAATAATGCTGTTAATTGGGATACACGTCCTTCCTGTACTGGATTTTGGCGGGTGGGTATTTAGACTGCCCACTCTAAAAGCAAAGAGCGGGTGAGGAAAACACAATATCTAGTACAAAGGCTTAGAAATATAAAAAAAAAACATGGAAATGACACATTCTAAAGCAGGGGTTTGGATCTGGAGGTCAATATGAAGCCTGCGGACTTGTTTTGATTTGGATGCAGAACCCAATTTTGATCCAGCTGGATTAAAAGTTCCTTTGGCCTCCCTGCTAATGACAATGATTACAACCACAATGTAGCACTGCTTAAGAGGAGAGCACCTACGCTCCCTTTAAACTACTGCCCCAAACCTCTGTCCTAAAGCTTTTTATGCTCCTCTTATTGCCCCAAAGTTCCAGTTCAAAAGGAGGCAATAATAAGCAGTTATATTACAGTGTTCACAGTCAAAGTCTGATTTTCACAGAGAAATCTCTCTGGTTCCCTCCTTCTTCCGTGCTTTTATATGTCCACCCGTCTATCTACCTCACGGAAAGTCCCTCCGCCCGAGCGTTCAAATACAGAAGAATGATGACATAAAATTGAGAGTCAGTGGTAACTTGCTTAGTCTTGAAGAGCATCCTTGTTTTTACTGTCACACAGAGACTGGTGGGAAGAAGGGCAGCATCCAAGGCATGTGTGCTGTTACATTAACCTCGGATGCAACAGGAGAGAGTGGGATGTGCCAGACAGCTCCGATCTGCAGAGTGCGAGGCGTGTCTGTTTTTGTTGTTTGTTTGGGTTTTTTTAGCACGGCGTCCAGTCGTTGCCCATGCTCAGTTTGGCCCTGGGGATGGTCAACTTTTCCGTACAGGGCGAGCTCATTTCTGGAGAGAAGTGAATGATGCCACAGTCGTTCTTCACGTTGTGAAATTTGTTCTCTTTCGAAGGCTCCATGTAGACCACTGAATTCTTGTTGACGTGCTTCTTCAGGATCACCGTCTGTGGTGCAAAAGGGCCAAAATCATTAGTCGGTACATTGTTGCTGTGGTTCAGATCATAGCTAGTAAGCTGTGACAGCTTGCCAGGTTGCACCTGTTTGTACTAAAAATAATGGAATAAAGGAACACTCAGTTCAACTTCTGTGACATCGATCTTGTCAGTTCAGTAGCAGAGCGGGTTGTTAATCAGTTTCAGCTGCTTTGATGTTAATGAAATTCACAACAGGTGCACTGCTGTGTCCCCAAACAGGAATAGTTTTACTCATCTTTTCATACTGTTTTGCACTTTGGCTAGGGCCAGTGTCACTGGTAGGAGACACCTGAACCCTACAGAGATTGCACAAGTACTCCAATTACCAGTACTCTGAGTACCAAGCACTCAGTTGCCATTGGCAGAATGTTTGCTGTGTCTCCCAGCACAGTTTCAAGAACATGGAAGAGATTCCGCTGTTACACTAGCAGAGCTGGATAAGGCCATAGAAGGCCCTCGACCCACTAACACGACCGGTATCTACTCCTTTGTGCAAGAAGGAATGGGATGGGCACTGCCAGAGCTACAAAATGACCTCCAGCAGGTCACTGGTGTGAATGTCTCTGGCTAAATAATCATAAACAGACTTCATGAGAGTGCCCTGAAGGTCTGACATCCTCTAGTAGGCTCACTGCCCAACAGTGTCGACCCTGACTGGCACTTTCCGTACAGTACCATTTTTTACCATTTAGTTCTGATGTATTTTCAAAGTGTCCTTTTAATTTTTTTTAGCAGTGCAGAATCAGATACAACAGTCACATTTCATGCAAGAGATTTTATGAATAACCTGATCGTGTTTCTTTTGAAAGAATCGTGACGACCTGAAGCATGAATGGGAGATCTGAGAAAATACCTCCAAGCTATCTACAGTCTAACAACTCAATGAGGAAGTAGTTCTGGCCAGTGCCTGTAAGAAATTTTAATTTACTACATTTCGTGATGACTTCTCACCTTCTTTGGCGCACTGTAGCAAGACATCTGCACCCACTTCTTCTTCCTATTGATGAGTAGCGCCACGATGAGAAAGATCACGATGGCTAAAAGGAGACCTGCCAGGATCCAGGCGGCTGATTGGTAGATGAGAGCCATCTCTGTTTGGCTGGGGTAATTCTCACCCAAACGTGGCTCATCTGTAGAACAAAGACGACATTTATTTTGAACATTCATCCCAATGAGAGCGTGCTCATTATGGAGCCAACGCTATGTACCAACTCTAAATTGAAAACAGGTCTTCTTTTTCTGTTGTTGCTGGCTTCATTGTTTGGCAGATATCGCCACTCAATCGCAAATGCTGAAAAATTAACACTCCTGTTCCATGGGGATCACGTTTTGCTTATGCCCATTCATCATTATTGTTTACTTCAACGTGAGTTAGTATATATTTCATTCATTTATCAAGTCGCTCCTAACGCACTCTATTAGAATAAACACTGGGACTGGAAGCAGAGTCTAGCAAATATGCCAAATTACTCATGTACGGTTACTACTGTAGTGCACTGAAGGGAATGGGGAGTGGATGTCAGTGGAGACGGATGAGGGGGTGAAGTCTGTAAAAGCAGGTACCTGTATCAGCAACGATGGGTGGCACAGTGACAGTGGTGAGCCACACCGCGCTCTCCGCCGTCGTGGTCTTGGGGCCGCTTGTCGCCACTATCACCGGCACTGATGTCGTCATTTCTTTTTAGACAGGAATAAGAAATGAGATCCATTATAAAAAAGGCATTAATACGCCTAACTATGAGTAAGTGTACAGACTCCCTTGTGTTTCTGTTGTGTTTATCGGATGTGTTTGCTTTTAAAAAATTAAAAAATAAAAAGCATAGAGCGCTTTTCCTCCGGGCATATCACAAAAACAAAAGCCCTGGTAGAATATCGAGGTGAACAATGGAAGCCTATGCTGAGGGTTTCCTCTATAGGAAAAGCTGACATGGAACTTTGCCTTCCCGTGCCACTGCAGAGGAAACACGTGTGATTGTGCAGATGCTCGAGGAATGTTTATGCTCGGAGCGGGCCGCGTATGTGTGTGTGTGCGCACGTGTGTCACATGGAATATTTTGCGAGTGACGGTGTTTGCCCACGTAGCGCCAGAGTGGCTACAACTAATGAGCAAACGCACAAACGCACTCGGCCCCGACGTTGGCGCTCCCTCCGTTCCTCCCTCCTTTTTGACGCGCAGCGTTATGAATTACAGTTTTCCACCATCAACGAGCTTTTGATGTGTAAACTTTAATTTTAGAATAGAATATAAGCTCATGTTTTAGGTAGCGTGATAAAAAACAATCAAAGCTGAGTCTAAAGACAAATTTGGCACCAACCTTTGAAAAAAGTGGCTTTTTTTTTTTTTTTTTTTTTGAACCACTCACCGAGACAGTGTGGGCAGCACTGGCCCTTTCGTAAAACAGGCACCCTGCAGTTGGCAGCTGGACAGTGCTGAGAGAAACACTGAATAGTGCCGTTGTTGCAGGTGCAGCTGGTGCAGACGTTGGCCTTCCAGGAGTCTCCAGCTAGCAGCACGTCTCCATCGCTGGTTATGCAGTACTCCTGCTGGCTGTTGTTCACTGGCAGGAGAGGCGTCTCCTCTGCGCACAGGTGCAAAGGGGAATGAGTTAATGAAAAAGCACAAAGGTACACTGGCTGCATCACAGCTCTTTCCTCTCTAAACTTGATAATGTTAGGTTACAGCGAGCTTCTACAGTGGGAAGACTGCTCCTAAATGACAACTGTATCCTATACAACATATCAATCAACAAGTTATTACGTCTTCAGCGTTGTGTTCTGATGTACAACATGTGCGTATGAATCTCTTAACCCTGCCGAAAAGGAGATCTATGGCTGTTTCACGAGCAGATCCTGAGTTAGCTTGTCCACACAGCGCTACTCTAATGTAGACGTACATCATAGGGCTTAATGGTGAGATTTGTATAATTCCCACATTCCTGGTGACCAGGCCCATACATATATCAAAGGCTGGCCTTTGACAGCCTGCTTTTGTTGGAGGCAGATGCACTGATAAGGCAGGCCGCCATTCTCAAGGAGCAGCTCTCAGGCTGCAGTCATGCATTGCTGATTTGCGAGCCTCACGCTGGGAAGTGCTCAGGACACATTGTTTATGAGTTCGTGAGTGTATAAGCTAGAGTGAACTGTTTGGGTGCAGTTGTAAATAAAATATGCGCGCGGTTATGCATTTTCTAGACGTTTTTTGTCAGAGTATATTCCCGTGACCAGAGACCTAGTGTAGATTAGGCGGGATCAGTCGCATTCTTGTCTCGTCCAATAATAGGAGAGTTAGAAGCACCTCCAGTGTGGGCCGAGTCCACATGTGCTGCTGCTGGCCTCGAGGATCTCTGTGTAAAACCGACCGGTCTTGGCTGGTTTCTTTATGAGCCTGTGTGCCTGACATAAAACTGCCCAACAGAGTGCAACATGCAAGACCTTCCAAAACCACATGCTGGTAGTACACTCAAAACAGCTTTACAGCTCACTGCCTACCATGCAAACTTGTGATGACACATAAGATTATTCTAAAATATTTTGATTATATAGATTTATTTTTTCATTTTAATTACCTGGGCATACATGGCAGCAGGTGTCCTTGTTCCTGATCGGCGCTTGACAAAGAGCTGGGGGACACACTTCGGTGTCACACAGGACGCGTCCCTTCCTGCAGGTGCAGTGCGTGCATTCGTCCAGGTTCCAGGTCTCCCCCTCCACATAAAACTCTCCCCCAGGTGCTCTGCACACCACCATGTCCATCCCCTCTGGCTGACCGCTGCCAGAGTCATCTACAGCAGGAGTGGAGGAGACGAAACGTTCACTCATTCGGCCCTTAACAGCAGCTGCTATATGACACAGTGAAACAATTATCTTAAAAGAATTAACAGAAGTTGCTAAAAACAAAGATGTTACGGACACCCCTGTCCATTAACCATTGTCAAGTAACTAATTTAATGAAAACAACTTCCTGTCGAACAGAGTAGCAGACATCTGCAAAGTATTAGCCTGTTGTCCCCCTGATTGCAAAGCTTCTGAAAGTTGTAGACATTCTACTTTTAAATATTTGAAGAGCCAACTGAATCACTCCTCCATAAATATCCCTACGCTTGGAGATTCGAGGCCAAAAAAGAAAACAAACGCACCCTTTCCATTTTTAGAAAAGCAGATAGAGACGACGTTTGCATATTAAAGGGGCCAGCAAGTGCAAGATTTAAGAGCTAGACTGTGATTCAAAGCTGTCTGCTTGCTGTGTGCGACTACATAACTACATTTTCTTAGTTTTGTACATTAATTTTACTGATCACGACAACATCACGAGTAAATGCCAAGATCTAGCAACACAGCAAAATTGATTCAGTGAAGTCTTGAACGTGACTGCACCCATAATGATGGTAATAAACTCTTATTAGACTGGAAAACTAAATGTGGGCAACTACAGCATTATTGAGAGACTTGACAGTCTTTGGGTAATAGGTTTATATGGATAGCTTTGGGAATAAGTGCACCATTCTCCCTCCTTTGCCTTTGCAAATATGTGTAACTAATAAGGAGGGTGGGTGGAGGGGATGTTGAAAACCTGTCTTCTTGTTTTTTCTTGCCTCATCAGACTTCCTGTGAGGAATGTCACTGATTATTACCGATGAGCCAAAACTGTGGAAATGAGAAAAAAAACCCTGCTTTAAACAGCATATGCATGGCAGAAACATACCCTCACAGGTAGGGCAACACTGGTCAGGCTTCACAACAGGATGAAGACAGCTGGGCACCGGGCAGGATATGAGCACGCACATCTCCCGTCCGGAATGGCAAAAGCAGTCGCGACAGCCATCATGCCAGCCCTCACCTTCCTCATACTTCTGTCCATTGGATGTGAGGCAATAGCTGGACACTGGGGCCGGGGCAGTGGTGCTCGGGATGTGACTACTTTCTGGAGACACAACGTGCAGACCTTACTGGGATGCCTGAGAGCTATAGGAAATTTCCAAATCTCTTTTCTTTTTAAATCTTAAAAATATACGCACAAATACTTCCCCCAAAAAAGTGCTTGTACCACTAAATATTTTATTAGTCTACAAACAGAGTCTTTCAGGACTTTCAAATCAGGTAAACAGTGGATTATTTGCAGTATGAACATCTGTGTGTGTGCGTGTGTGTTACTGTGTTTGTGCAGTAGGTGCACAGATTACCTCGTAAACCAAAGAAAAGGTTAAGTATATTTGAGGATGAGATATTTATACTAGTGCTAAAAAGGCAAAGTAAACACAGCCGTGGGCATAAAAGTGGCTTCTGCATACTAACTTTTAAAGCAGGAATTTGAGGGAATCTAATTAGAGTTTATTATGTTTATTATGAGGACGTTGCTCTATGTAACAATTTAGAGATGGGTGAAATTGCCATAATGTAATATACAGTGGATATGGTTGTAGGCAAAAACATGCTTCGCAAAAGTGTCAATAATCTTTGAAATTATGATATGAAAAGTATAAAAAAGTAAAAAGTATAAAAGTATAAAAGTCAAGAAGTTGCACACAATAGGCAGAGCTTATCCTCTGTTGATGATCAGTGGATTTAGAGAATAATGAAACGTATAATACTGTTTTTGTTTTTTTTACATCCACTGGGCAGTGGCTGTTGAAAGGACCCTGAAAGCCAGTTCTACAACTTGTTTTAAACTATTGCAATATTACAGTGGCCTGTTGTTATACAAGTAGAAAATATGTAGGGTTAAAAACAAAAAGGCTTCAAATGTTGTATTCATCGTGAACTGCTTGACTCACACTTGTTCTTTCTCTATACTTCTTTATATTTTGCTAGGGAAAAGCTAAATAGGTCCTGCCACTGATTGAAACATATGCAAACGTACATGGAAATACAGAACATGAGGCAAAAACTGGGTTTGTGCGATTCTAACGAGATGGAAAGTGAATGTTTATACTAAACACTGACGATCTTTATTCTTCAACAGAGACTAAACTCTCATAGTGAAGCTTTCGGGTGATTTCTTTAAGCAGCTATGAATAGTTCTCCGGGCTTTTTGAAGCACGTTCATAGCGTGAGGATCCCACGGCGCCGCAATGACGTCGAGGTCCACTGGCTGAAATGCGGCTCCGAAACCGTGGCAAAGCCTCCACTGTGTGTATTTTGCAGATGGCTGCAGACACTCGCTGTTCCTACCTCTCTCCTGATCTCCTACGTACATACTGACGATGATTTAAATCAAAAATTGTACATTTTTTTTAATTTATCACTCTATACAACCTGCTGCCACAGATTTTCAGTCCGGGTTTTGTGTAATTTGGCATACCTCAGCCTTTTCTCTCTATTTCCCTTCCTCTAGAATGACTTCTTGGCAGACGCTCTTCCACCGAGACCATTTCAGAGGCTTTAGAGAGTTGTAGATCAATCTGTCATAGTCCTGGGTCTTTGACCCAGGCTTTTGAGTTTGCTTAGTCTTTTGTTCATTTCCTGCAGGTTAATGAAATGTTAATGCCCTTTATGTTTCTAGTTCTTAGCTCTCGTTTGTTTTGTGCTCTTCCGTGTCCAGTCTGTCTCCTCTGTCCTGTCTCCTTGCTGTGTCTTTCCCTATGTGTAGTTTATCATGTCTGCTTATGAATGTCAAGATCAGTGTCACTCTCTCTCTCTCTCTGCTCGTCCCCTCTCTATAACCAGCTCTCGCTCTTTCTGTCCCTTGGTCTCCCGTTCCATGTCTTCCTACTGTTGCCTCTGTCTCCTCCATTCCCTTTATTTAGTCAGTCTGAGTCTCAGTGTATGTTTCCCATGTTTTCCTGTGGCTGGTCTCTGTCCGCTTACTGTTTCATTGTGATAGTCTCTTGTCCCATGCGTGTTACATTTAGTTTTCCTTCCCCTCTCTTGTTATGCCTAGTTTGCTCCAGCTGTGTTCCCAAGTGTCTCCACTTCTCCTAATCACCTTCATGTGTATATACTCTCTCGGCCTCCCCTTGTCTCTTGTCAGATCATCAAGTCTCCTTCCCTCTGTGTGTTCTAGCATCTCTAGTTTATTTATTCCAGTTTGAAAAATCAGAAAGTGTCAAAAGAAAAACGTTGAAAGACCTTCAGAAAAGCCTAGAGAACTATGGCTCTTTTAAAGACCACTTTAATTAGAATTAAGGCTTGCTCCTTAGAAGCAAAATACACAATTATTGGTAATATCTCACAGTTTTGTGTCATCACTTGTATCCATCTTGAATATATTATCAAATCATTAATTATAAATATTTATTCAGTAATAAGTATTGGCTCATAAAGCTCTTTGATTGTTTAAACGTCATTCCAAAATCCCAGACAGCTGATGTTCACCATGATTAAGCTTCATTGGGTCATTTAAAAAAAAGTTTTGCATGAATTTCCAGCTGCTTATAGGGAGCGCTTTTTAGTGTCTCCTCTCATTTCTCGCTAAATGTTTAATACAAAAAGAGTTACAAACTTCTGCATGAAAAGACAGACTTTTCTGTGTCTTTTGCAGTCCCATCAACTTTCTGCTTAAGTAACAAAACCAGCGAAGCATCCCTTTAATCGCGACGCGCACTTGATTAATAACAGAGTTCAGTTACCTTTACACATGCAGACGGAGCAGCCCTTCCTGTTCTGTCGATAGCCATCGACGCAGTGCTTGTCACAGGTGAAGGGAAGACACTTGACACAGCGACACATCTCGCAGCCATGCTTGTTCCTCCTGCGGGAGAAACAAACATACGCGGGATGAAGTGCGCACAAAAAAAAACCTTAATTACTGCAAATGTGTGTGAGGGAGTAAACAAAGAGTCACGGCTAAACAATACCACTCCTGTGTAGCTCAAACATGGTTTCAGATTGCTTCACATAGAGGAGAATATGGTGTTGTGATAGAGTGAAACGCAGATGTTTCAGTCATGAATAATCAACATCTGGACTTGCTTTTCCCCTCTCTATATTAGCTGGCTTTGAAGAAGAGCAAATAAAGGGCCATCCCTGTGGTTTGCACATCGTACCAGCCTCTGGGAAAAAAAAGGGGCTCCGTTACCAATTCAGATGCTCGCAATTCACTTTGTTGCCTTTCTTATTACTCCGACAGCCTCGTTTAAGATATATAGGAGCTACACGGAAGAGTGGCTAGATAAGCAGTACTGTGAAGAATAAAATTTTATCGATCTCATAGAAAAAGATGGAAGAAAATAAGAAATGGGGCCTTGTCGCTGTAAACTTATGGTTGATTTACAAGTTAAGTAACAATTTTACTGCACTGACCAGGAAATTATGGTGCAATAATTAGAACAAAGAAATGTTACAGTGACCTCGTCACAAATTTTGGTGATCTGATCTACTTCCAGTGTCTGGAATTAGACCATTTGGATCCAATTATTTTACCTAATAAAACATAAATGAGCTGCACGCTGATAAATTGGCAAAAACCCAAGTGAAAGTATAACCTGTGTGTGTGTGTGTGTGCACTTGTCTTCTTTTAGACACTAGTTCTCTTTAACCTTGTCTCATCCATCTTCACCCAGCCACTTCCTTCCTGTCTTACCCTCCAGGTACGTGATGATTCCTACCTCACGCTGTGGTCTCATTATACCCGGATAATTACTCTATTAATCTTCATCTGCCAGAGTGAAAAATGAAAGAAGCCTTTGAGCCCGTGATGCAGAGCCATGTACCATAAAGAGGACACGGGATTTCAGGCTCAGCAAACAGGGGACCCCATCTATGCTGAAACGGCAATAACAGCTATTGAAACAACACTGTGAAGGGTTGGCTACAGCCTCACTGTACAAATACAGAGACAGAGAGCACTGCACTCAGAGTAAGGCTTTGTTTAAAGATAGTGTGCTGAATGCCAAGCAGCATTTTGGGCTCCAGGGGGGATAGAGGGGTTTGGGGAGACACTAGGGCCCCCCCGGCCTGGGAGTGCTGGCTCTGCACAATTTCCAGCGGGCTGCAACCTTAATGGCCAGAAGAATGCCATTCATAACCTGTGTGGTCCCAGTTGTGAGTTTGACCTACGAAAGATGGAAAAAAAACAATCCAGACGGCACAAACAAAAACTTCAGATATGGGAATTATCCGCAGAGTCCTTCATTTAGGAATGTTTAACACACGGTTTAGGATTTTTACATTGTTTACATTCATCTGGCTTCACAGGCCGGTGCCATTTGTTTTTGGACACGTACTGTACATTACAATGCTCACAGGATGTCATCAATACACCCAGTATAAACACAGAGATCCTTTGTGGTTTTTTGTCTCTCCGCGGTGGCTGCATGCAGGGTTCTGTGTGAGAAGAAAGATTTGCATTGTAAGGCTGGCAAGCTCTCAGAGGATTTTAGACTTCTAAAGCTAGACCAAAACAGCTGCTTATGAAGGATAAAGCCAGGACTTCCTGCTCCTCTCTTCCCTGCAGGATCCAACTCATCCTCCTCTCCTCTTGTGTCCCTCTTCAGCTGCGGCTCCAGAAAAAACGGTGGAGGCATCAGAAGGATCCCAACTGTATATATTTCATAAAGGCTGCTTTTGTCCTGATGTGTTTTTGACCGTTGTTTTGAGACAGGATGATGATTTATGAAATGAGAAGGGTGCCTGGGGACCAAGAGTATCAGTACAGAGCACTTCCAGATGTTTGATTGGGTTAAATGGGATTAGGAGGGGAAGAGTTGTAGGGGGCCAAGCGGCTAGTGCGGACCCCACAGCAAATGACTCATACACGAATATACACACAAGCTAATAAGGAGACCCAGGATTGGCCACCAAGGTAGGCACTTTGATGACTACTGTAGAAATTGCCTGGTATACTTTCTTTGGAAGGGCATCACTTATATTAAGTACTGAAAATCTTATTTAAGCATACAAATATGCAGAGGAGGGATGGCTAGGAGAAAATGATTTGTAGTTTTTATGAAAACTAAAATCCTTAAATAGCCCTTTTTCTTAGAGTAAACACAGCTAAGCATTGTGAACTGTTCATTAAGAGATTCAAAGCCACTGAAACCTTTTTGCAATATGAGTCTGTAAGCGCAGCATTGACACACATGTGTGTTTAAATCAGACTCAAAAACACGAATGAAAAATGAACGTACAGCTGGACTCAGAGGCACAAGAAACTCCTCGGATCAGTGGGTATACTCACACATATCCATAGGGGCAGGTCTTAGTGCAGCTCAGAGGTCGGCACTTTGGCACTGGGACGCTGCACTCGCACACCTCACATCCAAAATCATCCCTCTCGTATCCCATTGGGCATTGCAGGGAACAGTACGTTCCCAGGTCGGGGCAGGTGTCATCTGAAAGATTTGAGAGGGCGGTCATCTCATCACGACCACAGCAATCCATTAAAGGCAAAAGGCATGAGCCGTTATGGAGCCGCAACATTCCTGCTCACAAAGAACCTTGTAAAGACGCCAATAAGCTGTGATGAATATCAACACGTCTACGCTGCTGTCAAAACCAAACGGCCGCAACGGGTAAACACAGCACTGTCCACCGCTTTAATAGCGGGACTGCAAGACGCGGCACGTCAGACGAAATGCATCATTTCGTCAAACTTTTTAAAGTCATTGTATGAAACTTTAACCCTGGTGAGCTAAAAAAAAAAATCAAGACTTACTGTTGAGACACTGGCAAAGAAGACATCCGTTTTTGTCTTGTTGGAAGCCATAGGGGCAGTCATTCACTGACAGGGAGCAGTTGTCCAGGGGAGGACATAGCAAAGGGCTTACAGTTTCATAAGAAGGCTCTGTTAAAAAGAAAGAGAGAGATGATAGAGGGTGAGAACTTTCAAGGTGCCGTTATGAATGTATTCCTGTTTTTTTTATGTATGTGTGCTTGAATCCCTTTAGTTGTTATACTCCATGGGAGCTTTTTGTGCCAAGTGTAATAGCTACCTATTTACGCTGCCCTACTTATAAACAGTAATTACGGATAAATGCAGAGCAATTACACCGAGGTGGGTTGCACCTTAAGGGGGATTTTACCTCTCTGTCTTATTGTGTGGAACTGTCTCCTATTAATAAGCTGAATGGGTCTACAAAGCATCCTTTGCCCCTTGATTCTGGGCCAACTCCTTTGTGGTGCCAAAATAAATGAGGATGGAACAAGACGAGCACGGACCCGTAACACCACTGTTCCCAGCGCACGCTTTTTGCCATGTTCAGTGGGAGGAATGGGATCCAATGAGCTGTAACTAATTACGCTTAAAGAAAAAAAAAAAAGGTCTACCTCAATTATACAGCCTCCTGTGTTAAAAGGATGCTGTAACGTCACACACACGCAGACAGGTAGGGCTCATTTTGGTGGGCAAAGGTAATAAAAAGAACACAAAGAACCTCGTGGCTACCATGTTTGGCACTGTTGGCACTGTGGTGCCAAACATGATTGATTTTATGCTTTAATGGTTGGCTAAGGCAGGACAGGCAGGAAAAGGGAAGAAAGGGTGATAGGGGGAAGTATAATAAAAGGATAGAGTACAAATAGAAATGCACATTATCTCGCCACTGCTGCTCCTGTCAGAAACCCCCCCAAACATAAAACACCTGGAACACATAAATTATA
Organism: Hemichromis elongatus; assembly: GCA_015108515.1. Taxonomy (NCBI): domain Eukaryota; kingdom Metazoa; phylum Chordata; class Actinopteri; order Cichliformes; family Cichlidae; genus Hemichromis; species Hemichromis elongatus. The sequence continues at coordinate 172,728 of VUQR01036597.1, forward strand.
AAATACACAAGTACATAAATCAACAAATATTCTTGTTGTGGTAGTGTGTGTGTGAGAATGTCTGTGCCTTTGTCACAAATGTTCTTGATAATAAGAATGGGAAGCCACAATAACGCCCCTCAGGAGCCGGAGGCAGACAGAGACCGAACCAGGACAACTGTGGCCTCCCTCTTTAATGAGCCCATGTTGAGTGGGCTCTGTAGAAAAGCTGCAGGGACACAGGAGTGCGCTGCATTTGAAGGACAACGCAACTCTGTATACTGTACCTTCACAGAAGGGACAGCACTCTCCGGGGATCTTCACCGGGTTGTGGCAACTCTGTTTGCAGGCCATGGCCGTGCAGTGCGGCTCTCCATCTACACACTGGCAAAAGGTGCAATCGTCCTCTTTCCATTGCTCCTCGTGGGCTCGCAGCTTATTATTCACCCAGCAGCTGGCCTTGGTGCTGTCCATTGAAAGCAGCTCCACATCTGAGAGGAAAGAAAAAGATGCTTACAGTGTAGGTTTAGGTATGAAAGAAAGAAAGGCTGACATCATTCTTAGCTCAGATTCTTAGATCCTGTAATGGGTTTTTATTAACAAGAAGTGAGCGCCTAACTGTAGAGAACAGGATACTTAATGAAGCGTTAAACGAGATATGCAGACCAGCTTTTGAACAAGAGGTATGAAGAAAATACTGATGAATGTCAATGACTCATTTACATTTATAAGTGGAGAAAGGCTCTAGGCATCGTGTCAAGATATGTAGGATTTTAAGTCCATTGCGTCCACATTGTGCGTTATAATGGGGCACAAATGTTCATGTGAGTTTAAGCCAATGGCTGAGAAATCATTTCATCAATGTAAAGAAAATTTGGATCTATTCCCATTAGCCTTAAAACAGGGTGAAAGTAGGAAATGTTAACATTCTTGTTCTGGTTGAGTTGGAGAGTTTGAGTGTTTGACGTTGGGATGTGATGACCCCAAACAGGATGCATCACAGCCAATTTTATAATTTTGTCACGGTTCCCTTTAAATATCAACAGGTTTGAGAAGCAAACATTATGTAGCATTACTTAGTGGAAGCTGGGGTGATTGCATGAGATGCTTCTTAAGTCAGACCAAACTTTTTGGCTCCCCCTCTTGCACCCTGTGACCTTAGCAATTCTAAATTTTGGACCAGCAGTTTTGTTCTGTTGTACCAGGTAATGGAACACAGGTAACACTGTACACCTCGAGCCGTCGTTGTACAACTTTTAAAGATTCCTTCTGTCTGTTTTTGCATTTCAGATGCATGAAACTGGAAGTCTCTGGAGAAAAATAAGAATTAAAAAAAAAAAAGAGTTAAGCGATGCAGCAGAGGCCAAGCTATCCAGTTTGTCTGCACGCTGCAAAAGTCCTGTCTCTTACACTCCCTATAATGCAACTCTACAGCACCTTCCAGCTTTGCTTCTGTTAAACAGACTCCAAGCCTAAGCAAATTTTCAAACAATCTTGTATGAAAGACTGGCACAAAAATTAGGTTAAATACCAATGGCTCCCAGTTTTCTTTTGGTAACTTGCTTCTTAATTATAAACTATAAAGTTTGTTGGTTTATTATCATAACCAACCCCCTTTACACACTCAGAAAACCTTACCTTTTTGCATCCAGTGCAATAAGAAAGTACAGATTTCCATAAACAAAAGATGAAAGCATTCCATGCCATCTAAATGCTTGCACATTCCAGCTCTACGTCTAACACTGACCTAACATGATCCCTCCTCTGCACTCATTCTCTTCGTCTTCTCCCCCCCACTCCTCCTTTTATGCATCTGATCAACTGTAGCCACGCAGTCAGAGGCCAAAGGCTACCGTCTCCATCCACAGGCTTCTTGCAGACTAATGTGGTTGCCACATGTGCCGCAAGACCATTTTTCTTTTAAACATTGACCGCGATCCAGATCTGCGCAGTACACAGTGAAAAAAGGTTTTTATGTTTTTAAATCTCCCCAGTGGAAACAACTAGGGGATGACTCTTTGTTGCACCGCTTTTCTTCAGGTATGTTAACGACTCTGAAAGCTGGTTATATGAGAAAGCCATTAAAGTGGGTCTTAATATCTCCTCCACTGCTGCTGAATCGACTTCCCCCCCATCAGCCAGCCATATAAGCGTGTTAGTCGATGCCGCCATTGAATATAATTCAATTCAATTTTATTTATATGGTGCCAAATCACAACAACAGTTGGCTCGAGGAACTTTATATTGTAAATTAGACCCTACAATAATACATACAGAGAAAAACCCAGGATCTATGAGCTAGCACTTTGGTGACAGTGGGAAGGAAAAACTCTGATTTAACAGGAAGAAACCTCTGACAGAACCACGTCTACAGCTTCCAGTTTTGACAGTGTAATAATCGGCAAAAGGTGACAAGGTTTAACTGAATAATAAAGCAAATGTGTGTACCTATGCAGACAGGGCAACATTCTCCCTCAGGAATGTAGAAGTTTTCACAGTCCAGCTCAGCACACTCTGCCTTGGAGCAGAAGGAGATTCCTCCTCGGCACTGACACAGCCAGCAGGGGTCCATGCGATACACCTCTCCCTCAGAGTACTTTTTTCCACTGTGGACACACTTGGGAGTGACTAAGGGAAAGAAAAATCAGACACAGGCTTGTCAACCTCAAGCTGAACTCCATCTAAGTAAGACAATACACTCTAATAAACGAGTGCACTATGCTGTGTCAGCTGTCCTACATTTGGCTAAGATTAACAGCAGAATAGTTTCATCATGACCACCAGAGAACAATGCGTTCAAAAAAACTGACATGTCAAGCTTGATTAGCGAGAGGTTATCACAACTTTATACAATTAATTACACATTCGTAAACATTTGTTCATTGTCTACTACTGATAGTAATATTTATCTGAACCAAATGGTGCTGCAGTAGACTGATGGGTGAGGTAAGCCCCGTGAGGCAAAAATGGTATTTATCAGACAATGAAACTGGAGGAAATTCACAGGGACCTATCCAGTCTTGAGATGGCTCTGGAGTCTTGCCATGCAGACTAAAAGAAAGCAGTGGTGGGTCCAACGTTTTGGCAGAAGCCGGGCGCAGTGTGCTGGTGGCAGGTGGCGTGAATCAATGATTTGGCCTGACATTCCCACAAAGCATCCAAGCATTTAGACTCCCCGTTGGCTGGATTCAGCCAAACCTTGAAAAGAATTAGCTGAGTTGCAGCACCATTGGAAAACTGCACTCTGATCCTGTGCACAGTCAACTAGCTCTGTGAAGCCTGAATACCGTTCACATGCTAACTGTAAAACCGTCGCAGTGGTCTTTAATGTTCTTTCTCTGGAAGAGCACCAGAGCACTGTGAGAAAGACTTCAGAAAAATTGTCATCAGTAATATGTCTTATCTTCAAATGTGTTGAGCTGAAATTGTTTTAAACTGAATCCATTCATCACACATTTATCAATGGCTCATATTTAGCATATATTTAGCATATATATTTACTACTCCCGTATTTAACAGCTAATCATATCATGATGCTTACAGACTAATTTAAGTGCTTATCTGTTATGTTTAGATAAAGCTGAATTTGTGCTGTTTCTAATTTTACCTAGCTATTTTGACTCCTAATCCATCCTATTAGCTTATAATTTAGCCACTAGCTATGGAATAATTGTCATGGCTAGTGGCTAGCTATTAACCATGGCTTTAGCTAACTGTTTAAAACATTTCCCCCATTCGTTATCCATTTTTGTTTTAAATTTTGCTTTCCTTTTGGGTGTTTCCTACTGATTGACTATTATTTTAGTAATTTTAACTTTTATACCCAAACTGGGTTTAACATCGACCTGAGCTACTGCAGAAGTACAGCTGGGAATCTCTGCACTTTTTCCTATAAAATAACATGAAAGCAGGAAGAGGAAATGCTGAAAATAACCACAATTTTGAAGAAATAGCAAATATAGATAACAGTAGTCAATTTAAACATTGTTAAGGTATGACATCTCAATGGTAATATTACACATTTATATGGACCACAGTAAATTGGGTGACTCAACATTCAAAGATCTTATCTAGCCACATGCAAGCTTTTCATCTATTACAATCCAGCATGAGGGAAGTGAAACAATGTATGGAAGAAAGTCTGTATAGAGGAATAGGTGGATTAGTTATGTGAATAAATGTATTGGACAGATGCAAGCAGATGTGGGGTTTCTATAAATGAGAGCAGAGGTTATGGCAGCATCTGTACGCCATACCTTTGAGTGCAGATTCAAAGTGTCTGCGCAAATGACCCCCATGCCTCCCGACAACCAGCACCGCACTCTAATACAAATCAGGTGCGCCAGCTGAGTTGAAAGTGGAGCAGGGATTTGGTGAACTTTTATTCTGTTCCTTGCCATATTTCAGCCTCCCCTCCACCTTTCGCTCAGTATTCTCGCTGTCCTCCTTTGCGTGCAGCAGAACTAAGCAGAGAAAAGCACTAAGGGCTTTTAGCTGTGCAAAATCAAAAGGCAGGCAACGGGTTTTTAACGCTCACAGAAGCAATAGGAAGTCACATGAGGAGATGCTCACATGTGATTTCCGCAAAGTTTGTTAATGGTAATCCCTAAAACAACTTGGGGCACAGAGAGTCTAAATTCCAGTCATGCTTGGTGATGTTCAGTCTTCTCTAAATTGAGGTGAGGGCTGGATGTAGAGATAAATCCACTGACTAGTAAGCCTTTATAAATGATTCATAGTGCACTGTCTTTCTCTTGTGGTTTACAGGCATGTGAAAGCAAAAACTGAACTTCCAAGAAGCAAATAATGATGGGAGTTATTAAAATCAACTTTGCAGTCATCAGCTTAGAAACAAATTGCAAAGCAGTAATATGGATATATTTAATGTCACCAACAAACACTTATCAAGCTGTGAGGACATGGATGCTTTTGGCTGTGTGTTTACAACAAAGTCAAGCTAAGTTTCCAAAGACCCATTAGTGCGGTGATCTCAGCCTTATTGCTTAATATCTCCATAAATCTCAACAGCACTAAACCTACTCAGGATCCACCGCTGGGGACATATGCAAAATATGTGCCAGGCAAAGTGTTAATAAACACCACAGCCAAACAGGATCGAACAGGGTCCTCTATAATATCAGATGACATCAGGTCAGGATGTTACTGCCAGGTTCTGCCACACAGATACAACTGTTTTGTAGCCAATAGAGGCAGAGTCAATTGCTGACGAGGCCAAAACACACAGGTGGAGCTTATTGTCACTGCACACACTAACCCTGACTAACATCAGTCCTCAGCCAAGTAGGCAATGGAAACAAGATAATCAGTCCAAGCCTCACACAGAGAGACACTGCAAGGGCATGCTAAAATGTGTTCCATTAGAGGATAGGCTTTGTATTTGACATTAAATAAGACTTTTTTTTAAGATTCTGCATTTGTAGTGAGTGCTACGGAGGCCTATGCAGGATTGTGGTACTGTGGTCCTTGTCCCTGCCTGTGGGGCTTTCTGACATGGCACGCAGTCATGCAAGCCTAACGGACAGTAGGAGCAGCACAAAAGGCATCAAGCCCCTGACCCAAAGAACAGCAGACACTTGTTATCAAAACACTGATCCCATGGCCCCCACGGCTGCCATTCAGCCCCCGCCGGCCTGCCGGACTTGATTACCCTCCCCACTGGCAGACTGGAGCACATAAAAAGCATTCCCATCAATGAACTTATGAACCTTTTCCCTTTGGACGTGTGACCAGACAGGAACTCTTTGACACAGCACTTCTGTTGAGCAAATTCATAGCCTAAGCACTTTTCTGGTCACCGGGCTTGTTAAGACCATTAATTCTGGGACACAGCACTCATTTATACATGTGCAGGGGCCAGAATGTGAATTTGTTCTGTTGGTAAAACAGTGAATATTTGTTGGGCGTGCAGAGTAAACAGACCAATACCACAGGTCCCCTCCCTGCCTTCCTAACGCTCCTGGCTGCCTCGGCCTCACGACAGAGACGTGCTATACTCTCACGCGCATTCAGCATCTGCTCGCCTGCTTCCCAGTCACTCTCTCGTTTTTAATACCAAAGTGAGGAAACGGACGAAGAAGATGTTATATTTAACAACCCTTTAGGAATTAAATGTTTTTGTGTGTACACCCCTAAAAAGTCTTGGAAACCCTGGTCCCTAACATTTGGATGCATTGCTCCAGTCTGATAAACAGCCAACAGCAGTTATCGAATTAAGAGTTTTCATCTACCCTTAAAAAATTTGCTCTGCAAGGAGGAAAGTCTTACAGAGGAAATGACTGCATCTACAAAAAGAAAACAAAAAAAAACAAACAAAAAAACAAAAAGCAAGCAAAACATTTAACAAAATAATTTTCACACGACTGTTGCAGTTACTATTGTTGGATCTAGAGCAGTGTGTAGCATGCTCTTCAGTGAAATTACCTTTCTGACACTCGTAGACATCACAGCAGTCTCCTGGCTGACCGCTGGCTCGACCAAGTGAAATGGGGTGCTGTCCGCTCGGGCATTGGGGCTTGTGGCAGGCACCGAAGTCGCAAGTGCACTGGGGTGGTATGGAGGGGCAGCACTGAGCAGGAGGCTTGTAGCTCTTGGTGAGAACTGAACCCTCAGGGCAGGAAGGCACCTGGAGATTGGGGCATGTCACCCCAGCACACCTCAGCTCCTCTGTAAAAAACCAAAACACACACACAAACATGGATTCACAATCATGTTTACACACTGTAGTGCAAATGAGGTATAACAGTGAAATGGACACAGGTTTAGCATTTTTCCTTTTTTTTTTCTTCAACAACATCTTCAACCATCTGACTGTGTCAGCACTTTTTTGCTAGGCTAAGGTGGAGGTTTTCGCTGCATTTATGTGTTTTTTCTACCAACATGAGCCACTATGCTACTAGTGTTGCACACTAATGGCTGAGTTCACATAGCCATCCAACATAAACTGTGCAGTCGGAGCCCCACTTCAGTCCACGACAGCTTTAAAGCATCCTGTAAGAGAAGCAAGAGTGCCCGTCTCTACACATGGCAAGGCTCTCCCCAGCAAACATGGCACCTCGGGGTACATTTGAGGCCACTCTAGGCAGATCCACAAGGCCCACAGTGTAGACTTGTAATGTACCCACAGTATGCACATACAGTAGTTGTTGGCTGCCCTCTGTGACACCGAGGTGCACTGCCCACATGTTCCCACATGTTAGTCAACGCAGTTACTGTCAAATATTTGATTTTTGCTGATTTTTACACTAGATTTTTACCCCCTTTCTGACACAATCTACTCAAGTTCGAACTGGGAATTTTCTTTCCAGGGAAATTTATACCTACTACACCATGGAGCAATGGGTAATGAATTCCCTTCTGGGGACCCCACGTACACTACGGGCAGCCCACAGTGGGCTACCAACAGAATTTCCTCTTAGGGGTACAAAAGGGCAAAATAGTTATGAACCCACATAGGTTTTCTATGAGCAACCAACAGTGGCCTACCTACAAAACTGCTATGGGCACCCCATTGGTTTGTACAGCTGACAGTGGGATACCCACATGTACTAGTCTACCACCCACTTGGGGCCCACATGGAACATGTGTGGGTTTGCCCTGTTCACACAGCCTCACAATTCCCCCACAAATACCTATGGAGGGTGCACATGGATATGTTTGGTGGGTCTGCACATCCTGTCTATGGGCTTCAGATTCCACCTAGCCTGGCTCAACTGGCTCACAATCCAAACAGAACCAGTCATTATTAGAAGCCAGCCTTTACCAGAGATGTTTTCCAGTTTACAATCTCTCTTTCATTTAGCATACCAGGATGCAGTTTTAACTCATCAGCCAGAGCCTGTGTAAAAGATTTGATACCCCTTGTTAGAGGGCAAAGAGGTTCAGGGTTACTGGTAATCTGGGGGAGGAGTGTATTCTGGAACCTGTTCAGGAAAAGAAAAGTGCCCCTCTTAACAGATACTGCATACTACTACTACTACTTTCAGGAGAACAGTATCTACCTTTCAAGACTTGGATGACTGAGACCAAATGGATATGTTTATTTTGGTCCTCAGTGTCCCTGTAATGTTTACACATAGGGTGGAAGAGTTATTTTGTGAAAAGCAGACTCATGTTCTGTCCCAAAAGTTATTTTCCCAGATCTCCTGGGGTGGAAAGTGTGTAAACGCAGCATTAACAAGTGCAGGAGAAAACGTGTAAATAAATAACTGCCTTATAAGAAAGTTAAAATTAAGGACTAAGAGGTTATTTATGAGAAATACTTTGCAATCTTTGCATACATCTGGTTTTTGAGGAGAGGGAAGGATACTGGCTGAGGTTGCATAACAATGCTTGGGGTTTGGTAATGTTTCCAGAGAAACAGCTCTGTTGATGGTCTTCCCAGACTGGTGCTGACTCCAAAGCGCAACATGAGCCTCTGAGAGGATGTGCTTCATCCCTGACATTTGAAAACTCCCTCTGAGTTTTGCCACCAGATTTGGAAACTGATTGGTTAAGAGTCCAGTCTGCTCACGCTCTGATAGGGGTTTAGCTTTGGCGGTCCTCACCTCAAGAAAAAAAAGGCGTGCACGATGCTCTGCTCGCAGTGTCGTTAAGTTACCTGTTTGATGTCTGCCCGATCGAGAATAAACACGGAGGAGAGGCCCTCTAACACTGTGAGAGCTCTATTTTGGTGGGTGGGGGTAACATAACTGACACATGAAATTGAGGATAAGGGGAACATTGAATTTTTCTGGCTCCGGATAAATAGAGCAGGAGTGTTAGGTATCTGTACTGTAGTGTTTACTCAAGCAACCTGGGAACAGCGAGGAGTGCCACAAAGCTCTCATTGATAAACTTTGTAGCTGAATAGTGTCATAGAAAATGAGGGAAAACCCCTGAATTAAGGGAGGCTACAACCCATTTAACGGTTTTTGGCCTAATTCCTATACTGGAGTTAAATAAACTTCAGTTGGAAGTGCTGATGGGCAAATGTTTTACTTACAATAAAGTCTAACGCAGGCTGCTCAGTTAAAGACCAGTTTTGCATATGAAAGCTTTTTAAAGCTGTAAAAAAACACACACACACACACTGGGACAATTTTGCACATGGTTCTGCACTGAAAAACACTTTCTATGCATTGTATGTGCCCCAGAGAAGGGTATTTAGTCTTTCGGTTGTGATAATGGATGGGGTTAGAGTGTGCTGGGAAAAGCAGCTGGCAGACATACCATTGTAATTTAAATGAATGGAATTGTATCCATCAGTGGAAATGGTCCAACTCTTGCAGGTCCAATTAATACAATTTTTAGCTGGCACAATTATAAACACAATAGGCAGACAGGGCAAATGGAAAAAGTCAGCAGTAAATGGATTTTATCCAGCGCTGTTTGTGTTCTATCTCTTAGCATAAATGGCTGTAATTAGTGAGTCAGCGACCGCAGAACCAGTCTTTGTATCATAATGGTGGCCATACTCCAGCTTGCACATACACAAAAGCGCTGATTTGGAAGGCTTGATAAATTCTCTCTGCAGATTAGGTAACATGCACATGCATTGGACAATGTCTGACCCATATGAACAGCCTGCAACAATATACGATTTTTCTCACTCTCTCATACACACACACACCTTCATGCATGCCCACACCACACCTGATGTTGGTCTAGAAAAGAAAATGTGGAAATTACCTCATTACTACTGAAGGGTGCCTTTTGTAAACAATGCATTCTGGTGCAGCTCATTGAAGGAATCAAAATCTTTCGTTCTGAATGTTTTTTTTCCCTTCCTTTCAAGCCTGGGGTACAAGGAGGGCAGTCTTTACCCAAACCCGAGTGGCTCGAGCAGGCAGAGGAGGCTGTGTTGACAGCCTGAGTTTACTCATGGAAAAAAAGCACACAATGTGAGTTCTGTTCGCTGACTGACTTTGGAAACAAGTCAGCTGAGAACAAAGCTGTCTCAGTCCAGCTGCCCTCCGTGGGTTTCTGGTCTGTCCTCAGGTTTTATAAAGTTGCTCCGCAAAGGGACACATCAGGGCCGTCTCTCACGTAAAGCTGTGGGGGCCTGGCCCGGTGCCCACCAGCAGTTACCGAGAAAGTCAGCATTGTTCGCCGTGTGTGTCGGTGCATGTGTAAGGATCGAGGAGCGGCTCTAGGAGGATGTCCAGGCCAAAAGACATAGACGGGGTCAGGAAATTGACACCATGATCAGAGGCTTGAGGTGGCTGGGCATATGAGAGTGCTTGGGTGAGGTAAAGAGAATGTCCACCTGTGTCTAACATTTGCACATCGATATTTACATATACAACATGTTTGTATGTATAAAGCCTGTGCACACTCGGTTGAAGGGTACTGAACATAAAGCAGTGGAAAACTAGGAAGGAACATGTTTTCATGTTATGTGTTCTAGCCGTCAGTCTCAGTCTTTTTGAAAAGAAGTCTGTGGGAGATCTGGGTTGTACACATTTGTTAAATAAACTGTGACAGAGACATGAGGGTTATTTATGGACTATTGCCATAGAGATCTTCTCTTTCAGGGGAAAAAAGCAAAATAGTGTTGATAAAAGAAACGAGCCTGGGAACATCAGGATTCGACTGAGGCTTCATTCGGGGCGTGTTTGATTTGTTAATAGTTATGGTTGAGTCAATAAGCTGAGGTTTTAGGCCTTGATTTAATGAATGGGTTGAGGTTTAGAGCTGGACATGCCGAAAGGGTATTTGTGTGTGCGTGCATGTGTGTGTGTGCGTGTATTTTGGCTTTGGTTTTCATGCTGGCTTAATGCTGCCTGGTTTGGTTAGTGGCTGACCAAGAATAGTCAGTGGGTTGACAGCAATCCCAACATGCCTTTAAGGGAACTTCTTTGTCTCTACAGCCACACAGGAGTTTTATTTCCTCTCTGAAATCAGTCTCCGCACACAGAAATAAGCACTCGCTGGGAAACTAGCAGCTTGCAGGGTACAACCGGGCCACAGCTTCCGCAGACGGTACACAAACACTCAGCACTGAGACGTCTCGTGGCCCCTGCCAGCCGATGGCGGTCTGGCTCAGCCAGTAATAGCCCTGCCACAAAGAAGCTGCAGCCAAGCAGAACCACCATTCTTTTCACAAGTGTAGAGAGAGGTGGGACAGAGGTGGCATAGGTGGACAAGCAGATTTGTGAGAGCAAGGCCAGTTTGTGCAATGGCATTAGATTGGATGATGCTTCCCAATTTGGTGAACCACTTAACTACTACACACTAATACTAATGCCCAGTGTAGCTGGATTGGACAACTAAGTCCACATTTACAGCTAGCAAGTGGTCATCCTATGTCGTGGCATCTCTGCACCCTTCCCAGGCAGTAGTCTCATCTTAGCCAAACTATTTTCAGTAGAAAGAATGCAGCTGATATAAACTATCTCCAGTGATCGCTACTTGTAAGAAAGGACAAGGTCGCTATCCCAGCACAGTTCTCCCAACATTGTTGGGAATTCATCAGTAAACACAGCTCTAGATGGCTTGACTGCTACAGCACAGCTTGGTTTTGGCTTTTGACTTGAATGCAGAGACTGCTGGTGCTAGTTTCTATCAGTAAACAAGTGCAGAGGAATTTATCATCTTCTATAAAGAAAAATCAGTCAGGAACTTTATCGTGAAAGAAGTATGTAAACCGTCCTAAAGTTTAAATTTGCTAAACATCACATGACCATCACCTTGGGGCAGAGACACAAATATCTCAGAAAAGCGATTGGACTAAGTTGTGACTTCCTATTCTGCGTCTGCATTTCCTCTCCCCTCTCTATCACACATCGCATCGTCTTTCCTCCCATGTGGGGAAATAAGTCTGACACACTGCGTTGCTTCTAATTGATCATATTCAGCCAAATTGCATCAGTGTTTTGTAGTCCAGAAAGAGAGCGAATCTACAAGAGGTGTGATTAGGAAATGGAACATCAACAGCCGTGAAACAAGAAAGATGTTGAATTTCAACAGATCTCGATGAGTCACAGACAAGACCACTGTATGAGTCAGAGAGCAGCAGAAAGCATTAGAAAGACGGGACAAACTATTACCATGTGTGAGTGTACAGGTCCTGAGAAGGGCATCTGAGTTCTGAGTAATGGCAAAGCGGATTTCTCTAAATGTTGACACATGAGGTCTGCTTTAAAGATGCAATGTATAAGACTGTTCTTTTAAAAACAGTGAACATTCAATAGAATCTGAAAAATTGATATTTATCTATTCTTTTAGCCTCACACAATAACACTTTGCAGCTCAGGACAGACAGAGAGTTACTCTAGCAACAAATCTGTCCGTTAAATGTGACTAGAAGTGAAGGTAGAGCTGCCCAGAGATCTTATTATTCTTCCATACGGTCTTTATTGTCATTTGTGTTGAAGGATTAAAAACAAGAAGTGAAACTCTGGGAATCTGACCACTGAAATGCAGGATGAACATGCAAGTCAAGCAGCTGCGGTTTGTTTTCAACCAAACACCGATTTGCACATTTCCACATGACGTCCTCTTCTCTGACTCCTGGCATCAGGTGGGACTCAGAACCGGAGGCCCGGGGATGGAGATCATGCAGTTTCTCCAGCAGATCATCCCGAAGGCAGACACGAGCACCTGTTGCTCCACATGAGGCAAAAATGAAAGAAAGTCGGACGCAGAAACAAAAGTGTAACCACTTTGGGATTCGGAATGGCGGTCGCGTTGCTACTGCATAGCAACAGTGACCCCTAGAGTTGGATATTCTATGTATGGCACCATCATAATTATTATTGTTGGTGCTGTGGCGACTGGAGCGATCAGTGGTGCTCTTGTACCCTGAGATTAAGTTTACAGAATACAGTTTTTGTCATACTCCAGAGGGGCATGCTTACACAGATCTTAATAGCTGCTTGTGTCTAAAGCAACGAGGGGTTGATAGACACAGTCTCCATGGAGCCCAACGGGACAAAGCAAATAGGATCTTAACCACAGAGTCCCGGTCTGGTCGCAGAGGAAGCTCCTGCTGATGACAGACAAAGGAAAATCTCTGCCGCGACATCTAGACAAACAAGATAATTATCACACATAGACACATGAGCAAACACAGATGCAAGCGTGCAGCCTCACTTGCTTCCATACGAAGGCTCACTGCGCGCTTGATGGATATATCGGCGTGCGAGCGTGCACGCGTGTGGGTCGCTCTACATGCATATGCATTCTTTCAGACATAACAGATGCACGCATCCTGCTCGCTTACTTAATGAGGGGCCATTAGACGGGTGGGCGTGTGTTGTGGCGCTGAAGTCATAAGCTGCTGAAAAATGTTGTTTACAGTTTTCACTAGTGCGAGTTTAAACCGTCATCCGCTGGGCTCATACTTTGATGAGCGAGTTGCAAACATAGGAGTGCAGCAGCCAGTCTTTCACTGTAACACTACACTTGATGATACGTCTAAACAATGTGATATTTGGTGAACACACTTCCTGTGGAATTTGCTGCATAAATAGCTCAAGAGAAACATCCACGCAGCTGTACTGTAGATGCTCTGCAGTTACCGGAGTAACCGTTATCCGGAGACTAAATAAACTTAAATATGTCTGCACGGCGTGTTGCCAACCACAGTACTGTCTATCCTAAGAGCCATTCCTCACTGAAAATATCAGCAAGTTGAAAAGAGATTGAGTGAGAACCAGAGTAGAGCAACATAAAAAAAAGCACAGTCACTCGTAATACAGTCACAGGCCATGGCTGTTAGAGCAGGCCGTCTGCTTATTGCAGGGATGGGGAACTCCAGGCCTCGAGGGCCGGTGTCCTGCAGGTTTTAGGTATCACCCTGGGTCAAGACACCTGAGTCAAATGATTAGTCATTACCAGGCCTCTGGAGAACTTCAAGACATGTTGAGGAGGTAATTTAGCCTTTTAAATCAGCTTTGTTGGATCAAGGACACATCTAAAACCTGCAGGACACCGGCCCTCGAGCCCTGGAGTTCCCCCACCCGTCACTTACTGGAAGGTTGGTGATTCGACCCAAGTATTCTTGGGCAATATACTGATCCCTAAGTTTCCCCCGATCATGTCATGTGATTGTAAGTGTGTAAATCTTGAGTATAAAGCGATTTAGCAAAGAAAATAAAGCACTTGTATGAATGGGTGAGTGAGTGAGGATTGTGCTAAGAAAGTGCTTTGAGTAGAAAAGTGCTATATAAGTACCAATCCATTAACCATCAGGACTATTTTTATCCTTAGGTGTCATTCATGTTTTTTGCTTCCTGTCTTTGAAAAGCGCATTACGGAGGAGACGTTCTATCCAACACAAACAGAACCAAGTGAGTTCCTCTCGTCTTGTTATGCAAATATCACTCAGGAGGCAGCCGCCACTTAGCGCCTGCCTATCTGCTGCACACCTTACAATCCAAACAAGGAAACAGCATTCAGTCTGCCAAGAACGTTTTTCACTTAGTAAAGTGTCAATCACAGAGAGGGGCCGTGAACACGTTTTTGTATATTCTTAGGATCCCCTTTCTTCACCTCACAGCACTGGGGAACCAATCATACATAATTCCAGAGGTGGGACCAAGTCTTTGTTTTGCAAGTCTCAAGTAAGTCTCAAGTCTTTATCCTCAAGTCTCGATTCAAGTCTCAAGTAATGTCAGGCAAGTCAGAGTCAAGTCTCAAGTCAGTGGTGTAGAAGTCCAAGTAAAATCACAAGTCGTAAACTTTGAATTTCAAGTCGTTTCGAGTCTTAAAAAAAATCAAAAAAAAAATGTTGCAATTATATGCTAAATGTAAATATTAGACCATGTGTTTTTTAAATCTGCGTTTATCTCAACACATGACGAAACAAGTGAACTTAGAAAATGTACACATTTTCTTTTTAAATCTGGTTCATTTGATGTGCATAGCTCATGCACACATACATTCGAGTGTGGTTTAAATGAATGAATGAATGAATTGAATTAATGGTGCACACTTTCTATATAATATGCGTATTAAATTTTAGATTTGGGGTGAAGTCAGGGCTGGACTGGGACAAAAATCGGCCTGGGCATTTTGACTAGAGACCGGCCCACCAGGTATTATAGGAAAAGCAGGTGTTTAGCAGAGATATTAAACAATCTAACTAATAGGGTTGCCAATTCCCAGCTAACAAAAAAGCAA